>PVIW01011228.1:0-38879 GCA_004026585.1 Noctilio leporinus
CTTTAATTCGAGAGTAGGGGAGGGTCTTGGGTATTTAGGTGGATTGAGGTATAGGGGGGATTAAGAATATGTGAGGAGTAACTTTTGCAAAGGATATGTTGGGGCTTAATAGTTCATATTGCTCTTGGTATAATTCAGGTGCTTGAGATTGGCAGCAATCCCTTTCCTGATGCTGCCTCTTTTTCTTGGTCAGGACTTTGCAGTCTATAGTCTATATTCTAGCCAGTCTTGGTGCGTGGCAGGGCCTCTGATTGTTGCAGTAGGGCTGATTCTGAGTGTCCGCCCCCAGGTAGGCTGGGCCTTCAGCAGCCTGGCTGGGTGTTAGGGCTGCCGGTGTTCTGGAGCCTGCAGGGAGCCCCCTCCCACTCCTGGTGGAGGTTCCGGCCCAGGACGCGCCCCCAGCACTTCTGCAGGGCAGCCCGCAATTTCGCTGGTCCCTGTGATGACTGGCCCCGCCCCCACAGTTCCAGGAGGAGGCCGGGCCTGTCAGTCAACACTGTCCGGGGTCCGCCTACACTGTCCTGCCCTTCCGGGGCGGGCACCACGCCCCCAAGCCAATCAGCTCTCCTCGGAGTCCTTTACGCGGCCTCTGTGATGAGCCCCTCCCAGGCGCGGGCGGTGTGGCCTTTGTCTCCGGCAATGGCGGGTCTCCCGCCACTAGTTCCCGGCTTGCAGGCTCGCCACCTGGAGTTTCCCACGGAGCCTGGGGGCCTGTGTGGTTGTGCAGGGCTGGGCCTCCCCCTTCGCAGGGGCTTCTAGCTGCTGTTTCCCCGGTGGCCCAGCAGCTCTGTTTTCGGCCCTCTCGCCGCCCCGCTGGTGCACTTCCCGCTCCCCCGCTCCGGCTTCCCGCAGGACTCTTCTCCGCCTCTAGCCCCGCGCGCGCACGGAGCCTCCTCTCCCCGTTGCTGGAGTGAGTTTCTCACACAGTCCCTCCCCTGCAAGAGTTCAATTCCGGGTTCCCTACGGCGTTCGCCTTCGCTGCCTGCACTTCTCTGTTGAAACTTCCAGTCACCAGCGAGCCCGGAACTGGCCCCAGTCAAATGCGTCCCTCTGGGCAGAGCCGACCTCGGCCCGCCGGCCGGTCGGTCAGGAACGCCTCACCTACTGTCCTGCCGGCCTCCTCTGCCTCTGGGCTCTGTTCCCCTGTGTCCAGATGCTGTCAGTTCCAATCCCTAGGGTCCTGAAGCCGTCTCACGCTCCTTATCCTGTCCTCTAGCTGCTTTGGTACTCGAGAACACCATCAGCACTGCTCTCTACTCTGTCGCCATCTTGGAGATCTTGCCTGACATTTTATTTGCATAATATCCTCTAGATCCATTCATGCTGTTGCAAATGGTAAGATTTTATTATTTTTATGGCCAAGTATATAACATATATACATACGTATATTTAAGTGGATACACACACACACTCACACACACACACATGCACACACACACATGCATGCACACATTCTCTCCTGAGGATATGCTTATTGATTTGAGAGAGAGAGAGGAAGGGAGCAAGAAAGAGAAACATCAGTCAGTGCCTCTGATAGGTGCCCCTACTGGGAATTGAAAAGGTGTGTGCCCATACCCCGAACAGAATGCACAACATTTTGATGCAGGGAATGATGCTTCAACCAAGGGAGCCACACTGCTCAGGGCTGCATTGCCACTTTTTAAAATCCACTTATCTGTTGATAGGCACATTTGTCCATGTCTTGGTTATTATAATTAATTCTATAATGAACATAGGGATGCATATATCTTTTCATTGTAAAAAGATTTTCTTTTATCAATTTTGAAGAGAGAAGGGAGGGAGATAGAGAAAGAAACATTGATTTGTTGCTCCATTTACTCATTCATTGGCTGATTCTTATACATGCTGTGATGAGGGAATCAAAACTGCAAACTTGGTAGATCTAACCAACCAGGCCAGGGCTGCATATCTTTTTTCAAATTAATGTTTTGGGTTTCTTCAGAAATATATCCAGAAGTGAAATTGCTGGGTCGTAAGGGAAGGAGTTCCATTTTCAACTTTTTAAATAAAGATTTTATTTATTATTTTTCAGAGAGAGGGGAAGGGAGAGAGGCAGAAAGGGAGAGAGACATCAATGTATGGTTGCTTTTCACCAGCCACGGCCTGAAGAGACTTTAAAAACATTATTTGTCCTCTAAAAGAAAAAGAAAAAACAGAAAAACTTTTTAAAACCCACAGAATTAACTAAGAGAAATAAAACTCAAACTATCATCAATTATAACATGCTTAAATGTATAAAAAATAAAAATATTTAAAAATAAAAAGATTATGGAAAATAGTATGGTGGTTCCTCAAAATATTAAAAATGCCCTGGCTGGTGGCACAGTGGATAGGGTGCCATCTTGTGAACCCAGGGGTCGCTGATTCAATTCCCAGCCAGGGCACATAATCAGGTTGCAAGCCAGATCTCCAGCCAGGGTGGTGGAGGCAGGTGACAGGCAACCATACATTGATGTCTCTCTCCCTCTCTCTGCCTTTCTCCCTTCCCTTCTCTCTAAAAAATAATAAATAAAATCTTAAAATAAATAAATAAATAAAACCTCTTCACATGCCCTGCACCAGTATCAGTAATTTATTTACATTTTCCAGATATTAACTCTTACATTTTTAACATGTTTAATGTGCTAAAAATTAATAAGACTTATCAATTCTGTTTTGCTACCCTCCTCCTGGATGATAAAGGAACTTGGAAAGTTTAATTAAAATTCATCTTTATTTCCCTGAGTGTTAGGATTGTCTTGTAATAGGGTTTACCTGTGTTTATACCCCTATATGTTCATTATTGTTTTAATAATTAATCACTAGATTTTTCTCCCATTTGCCATTTTCTTTTCTTACCATTATTTCTTATAATATGATCCTTTCTTTTGGATTTTTGTCTTCTTTCTTTTTTTTTAAAGATTTTATTTATTATTTTCAGAGAGAGGGGAAGGGAGAGAGGGAGAGAGACATTAATGTATGTTTGCCTTTCACCTGCCTCCAGCCACAGACCTGGCTGGGGACCTGGCTTGCAACCTGGTTGTGTGCCCTGGCTGGGGAATTGAACCAGAGACCTTTGGATTCAGAGGCTGGTGCCTTATCCACTGTGCCACCAACCAGGGCAGGGATGTCCACTTTCATTACTCTTATTTAACATAGTACTGGAAGCCCTAGCCACAACAATCAGACAACAAAAAGAAATAAAAGGCATTCAAATTGAAAAGAAAGAAGTAAAACTGTCATTATTTGCAGATGACTGGTACTATAAATAGAGAACCCCCCAAATTCTACCAAAATTACTAAAATCATAAATGAATTTAGTAATGTAGCCAGATACAAAATAAATATCCAGAAATTGGTTGCATTTTTATACATCAATAAGGAACTATCAGAAAGGGAAACTTAAAAAACCAATTCAATTTACAATTGCATGAAAAAATAAAATACCTAGGAATAAATTTAACCAAGGAGGTAAAAGACCTGTATTTGGAAAAGTGTAAGACATTGAAGAAAGAACTTGAAGAAGATACAAATAAATGGAAGCAGATACTGTGCTAGTGCATAAGAATAATCAACATTGTTAAAATGTCCATACTACTCAAAGCAGTCTATAGGTTCAACACAATGCCTGTTAAAATAAGTGACCTAGGAGGGGATACCTCCCTAAAACTAGAACTGTCTTCTGGAGGGCAGGTCCCTTGTACTAAGGAGAAACCTAAGGGTTTCTCCATTAGGTGAGTGTTTCAGGAACTCATCTGTCTCAGTATAATAACTGACATTGTGAGAGGCTGCATTCGGTTTCAGTCCATTGCTTTTGAGCACTCTTTTAATGCCTTTGCGCATTTCATGAGGGGTAATTTACAAAAGCACCTGCCCTCACTACTCTGAGTGTTCAGTTTTTGACCAAAAATGGCTTGACCCCAATGCTCCTCCCTCCCTATTCCTCAGATCAGGCCCAGAACTCCTTCTTTTGTTTCCCTGATGTAAAAAGTTTTTAAAGGAGAAAGGTTTGGTTTGCCCTTCTGGAAGGAGTGAAATAAAGCCTGCAAAACACTAAAAGGCATCAAAATCAAAGAGTTCAGAAACTGTTTTGAGCAGTGGAAAAAACATTTTGGTAGGTGTATTGCATTAAATGGAGAGTACTTTGGAGGTGACTGAAGTTTAAACACATAAGACTAAATATACAATTTTTAATAAATTCCAGGGTTTTTGGGTCCCCTTTCATATTTCACAGATCTAGAATGAATATTTTAAAAATTTATAAGGAACTATAAAAGACCTTGAATAGCAACAACAATCTTGAGAAGGAAGAATAAAGTTGGAGGAATCACTCTACCTGATATCAAACTATTACAAGGCCATAGTAGTCAAACGAGTATGGTACTGGCATAGAAACAGACACATAGCTCAATGGAATGGAATAGAGAGTCCAGAAATAAACTCATGCCTATATGATCAACTAATATTTGACAAGGATAAAGAGAGTCTATTCAATAAATGCCGTTGGGAAAATTGGACAGATACATGCAAATACATGACACTAGACGACCTTCTTACACCCATATTCAAGAATAAACTCAAAATGGATTAAAGACTTAAATATAAGAATTGAAAGCACAGAACTTCAGGAAGAAAACATAGGCAGTAAAATCCCTGAAATCTCTCTTAGCAATATTTTTTTTCTGATATACGAGTATCTCCTCAGGCAAAGGAAACAAACAAACAAAATAAACAAATGGGACTACATCAAACTAAAACGTTTTTGCACAGCAAAGGAAACCATTAACAGGAGGAAAAGCCAACCTACCAAACTGGAGAACACATTTGCCAGTGGTATATCTGATAGGTTAATATTCAAAATTTATTAAGAGCACATACAACTCAACACCAGAAAAACAAGCAATTCAATTTAAAAATGGGCAGAGGACCTGGATAGACACTACTCCAAAGAGAACATATATGTGGCCAATAGACATATGAAAAGATGCTCAACATTACTAATCAACAGAGAAATGCTACTTCATACCTCTCAAGATGACTGTCATCAATAAACCAATAACAGCAAGTGTTGGTGAGGATATGGAGAAAAAGGAACCCTCATGCACTGTTGGTGGGAATGCAGATTGGTACAGCAACTATGGAAAATATTATAGAGGTTCCTCAAAAATTAAAAATGGAACTGCCTATGACCTAGCAATTCCACTTCTAAATATATGCAGTCAAAGAAATCCAAAACACTAATTTGAGTGAATATATTCACCCCTATGTTTATTGTAGCATTAGTTGCAATACCCAAAATAGAGAAGCAGCCCAAGTGCCCATCAATACATGAGTGGATTAAAAAGTGGTGGTACAAAAATACAGTGGAATTATACCCTGGTATAAAAATGAAGTCTTACCATTTGCAACAGCATGGATAGATGTATGTAGAGGGTATTATGCTAAGTGAAATAAGTCAGAAAAAGACAAGGACCATAGAATTTCACTTGCATGTGGAATCTAATGAGCAAAATAAATGTACAAACAAAACAGAAACAGGCTCATAGATATAGAGAACACATTGATGGTTTCCAGGGGCATTAGGGGCCTGGATGAAAAAAAAAAAGTGAAGGTATTTAGAAGTGCAAATTGGTAATTGAAAATAATAACAAGGATATAAAGTACAGTATAGGGAACATAGTCAATAATATTATAATAGCTATGTATGGTCCCAGGTGAGTACTTGAAATATCAGGGGGACTACTTTGTAAAGTATGTGATTGTCTTCTAACCACTATACCGTATACCTGAAACTAATTCAAAGTAGTATTGAATATGAAAAAAGAAAAACAAAAAAATAAGATGTTCTAATCATTATATCTTATAGAAAGCTGTATTGTCTTCTAGGGTTAGCCAAATTTTGTAGGAATGTTCTTGATTCAGATGGAACTTGGTTCCAGAGATTGATTTATTCTATAAACTCATGTTATTCAAAGCCCAATCCTAAACTGATAGCTATAGGCCCTAAAACATTCTTCCTAATATTTTAAATTCATTGTCACAATATATTAAATCATACTTACATATTTTATTGAATGAGTAGGGCATATACATAGGTGTGGTAGTGGTTATCTTGTACATAAATACATAATTTCTTTGTTTTCTTTAGTATGTGAAGAATTCTTGAACCGATTCTACAACTCACTGATAACCAGAGGAATTAACTTTTCTCTGGACACCATAGAAAAAGAATTGATCAGCTTTTGCTTGGGTGTCAAAGGAAAAGAAAACCGCCTGGTATGGTAAAATTTCATATTTCATCCTTCCCTTGTGCTTGAAGAAAACTGCTAATACTTTTCATTTCTTATTTTGGACTTAATGTTCTCCTGCTTCGATGCAGGCCTCAGGCATGTTCACTATAAAGAACAAGCAGAAACTTTGTCATATGAACTTTAATCTAGAAAACAAGGCCCTGGCTGGTGGCACAGTGGATAAGGTGCCAGCCTGCAACCCAGAAGTTGCTGGTTTGATTCCCCAGCCAGGGCACATTGCTGGGTTGCAAGCCAGGTCTCCAGCCAAGTCTGTAGCTGGAGGCAGGTGAAACCATACATTGATGTCTCTCTCCCTCTCTGTCTCTCTCCCTTCCCCTCTCTCTGAAAAATAATAAAATCTTTAAAAAAATAAATAAATAAAAAAGTAAGTCTACCCCTCCTTAGCTCAAAACAATAAATTCTCAATTAGACATTCAATTGTATAATTTTATTTAAGAAAATACGAGCTTGGTTGTCCGTGGTTTATTCCAAAAGCAAAATAAAACCAGATGCATTCTAACTTTTTTTTTTTTTTTTTAAGATTTTATTTTATTTTTAGAGAGAGGAGAAGGGAGAGGCTGGCACCTTATCCACTGGACCACAAGCCAGGGCAGAATGGGTAGACTTTCTATTCACCAAGACAATTAGTTAAACCTTTCAAAATGTTATATCATTATTTGTACATAACCAATGAAGTATTTATATTTTCTGGTAATGGTGTTTACATAGTGTTTCCTGGGCATACACAAATGACTTTTTCAATATACTGGTTCACATCACTAAAACCAATCTTGGGCCAATTTGTTTTGCCTAAAATTGTCATGTTTAATATTTTAGTTAAATTTGCATTATTGACAGCTTACCACTGGTACACTATAAAACTTTCAGTATTTATTTGTATCATTAATTTTTATATTATTAAATAAAAATGATTAAGTTTGGTGGTTTGAAATCCAATATGACATGAAAAGGGCCTGAACTGTAGTGCCAAAGTGCTAGATTTCATAAATTCAATCTCCTTCTGCCCTCAGCTCTAAGCTGGAGAAATTCAACCCTAAAATGCGAGTTGGCTTCTTCCTTACAAACCCAGATCTAGTAAAGGCAGTCACAAACAGTGAATAGCATGGTAGCTCCAGACAAGTAGCCCAGTAGCCCAAGGTCAGTTACATAGGAGGTCTGTTCTGAAAGTATTGGCTGTGCAAACTGTTTTAATTATATTGACATTAGCTTGATACTTTCAGGACAGGCCTCATATGACACCTGCCATCAACCAATGCCTGAACTCTGAATAAATGGACCAAGAACCAACATAACCAGTAGTAGGCCTCAGACCACACCAGAGCGCATCCCAATTAGCCACACAATCAGCACACCCAAAGGGGGATTCCAGCAGGTACCAAAACCTACTGGGAACCATTCTGCCTTGCGAGGCAGCCCCTGCATAGTATCTCAATCATGGTGATCAAGGTTTACCCTTATAATCAGCCAGCCTGAAGGGTTAGCTCCATCCATGGAAAGGTCATCAGCATTCAAGGCTCATCTCCGACAAGGTGTTCATAACTCACAAGAAACTGTCCTGGAATATGGAGCTCAGCTAATTTGGAAGAGTGTACCACTGTGTCCAATAAAACACCTTCATCATAAAGCTATCATAACAAATTTGGGGGTTAGAGTAGATCTACATAATACACAGAGACCAAATTGGGAGCCAAAGAAATATGCCCCAAATGAAAGAACAAAAGAATCACCAGAAAAATAATTAAATGAAATGAAGGCACCTAAGATTCCAGATTCAGAAATTAAAACAATGGCTATAAGGATGCTCAAGGACCTTAGATGAAGAATGGACGATCTCAGTGAGAACTTAAACAAAGAGATAGTAAGCATTAAAAAGGATATAGAAACCATAAAAAAGAACTTGACAGAAATGCAGAATACAATATTTAAAATTAAGAATACACTAGAAAGAAATTAATAGCAGGTTAGATGAAGCAGAGGATCAAATCAGCAACAGAGAGGGTAAACTAACAGCACCCAAGCAGAGCATCAAAAAGAAAAGAATTTAAAAAATGAGAAAAGTCTAAGGGACCCCTGGGACAACATCAAATGTAACAACATTTGCATCATAGGAGTACCAGAAGGAGAAAAGAGAGAGAACAAGGAACCAAGAACCTTGTTGAAGAAATAAGAGCTAAAAACTTCCCTCAACTTGTGAAGGAAAAAGCCACACATGTTCAGAAAGCACAGAGAGTCCCAATCAAGATGAATTTAAAGAGATTCACACTAAGACATGCTACACTTAAAATGACAAAAGTTAGGGACAAATAGAGAATTGTCAAGGCAGAGAAAGAGAGACAGTTACCTAAAAGAGAGATCCTGTAAGGCTGTTTGATGACTTCTCAACAGAAACACTTCAGGCTAGAAGGGATTGGCACAAAATATTCAAAGTGATGAGAAGCAAGGGCCTGCAACCAAGGCTACTTAATCCAGCAAGGCTATCATTTAAAATTGAATGTGAAATAATAAAGAGTTTCCAGACAACAATAACAACAACAACAACAACAAAATCTAATGGCGTTTATTACCATGCAATGAGCATTGCAAGAAATGTTAAAGGGCCTGCTTTAAAAAGAAAAAGAAATAGGAAGTGAGAGGTATAAAGCAAAAAAGGCATTAAATAAGTACCTATCAATAATAAGCTTAAATGAAAATAGATTAAATTTTGCAATCAAAAGACATAGGCTAGTTGAATGGATAAGAAAACATGATCCATATATATGCTGTCTACAAGAGACCCACCGCAGAAAAAAGATACACATAGGCTGAAAAAGAGGGAATAAAAAAATATTCCATGCAAATGGAAACAAACAAACAAAAAGCTGGGATAGCAATGCTTATATCTGACAAAATAGACTTCAAAACAAAGGCCATAACAACAGACAACAAAGGTCACTATGCAATACAAGAGGGATCAGTCCAATAAGAGGATATTAACCCTTGTAAACATATATGCACCCAATACAGGAGCACATAAATATTATATAAAGAAAATCCTGGAGGACTTTAAGCAAGAGATCACTAGCAATACAGTCATTGTAGGGGAAACCAATGGATCAAATGACCTTAAACAACACACTGGATCAGATGGATTTAATTGATATTTACAAAACATTCCATAGCAATGCAGCAGAATATACATTTTTTTTTCTCAAAGGCACATGAAACATTTTCTAAGATAGACCACATGTTAGGACATAAAATAATTCTTTTTTAAAGTACATTTTATTGATTATGCAATTAAAGTTGTTCCAAATTCTTTTCCCTTTGCTCCTCTCCACCCAAGACCTCTCATTCCCTCCCTTAGTCCCACCCCACTTAGTTTATGTCCATAGGTTGTACATATAAGTTCTCTGATTTTACCTTTTCCTCTATTATTCTTAACTTCTCTCTGTCTATCTTGTATCTACCAATTATGTTTTCTAATCCCTGTACCATTTCCCCACTTCATCGCCTTTCCCCTCCCAGCTGATAACCCTCCCAACGATCCCCACACCTCTGACTCTGGTCCTATTCTTGTTGTTTAGTTTGTTTTTGTTTATATATTTTTAGGTTATGTTGATGATAGTTGCGAGTTTGTTGTCTTTTTAATGTTTATATTTTTTATCCTCTTTTTCTTAAATAAGTCCCTTTAACATTTCATATAATAATGGCTTTGTGATGATGAACTCCTTTAGCTTTACCTTGTCTGGGACACAAAATGATTTTTAACAAATTCAAGAAGACTGAAATCACATAAAGAGTTGTCTTGGATCACAATGGTTTGAAAACTAGAAATCAGCTATAATAAAAAAAGAGAAGAACATTCAAACACTTGGAGGCTAAATAGCATGTTATTAAACAATGAATGAATTAATGATGAGATCAAGGAAAAATAAAAAATTACCTGGAGACAAATGAAATTGAACCCACAACAAAAATCAGGACACAGCAAAAGCAGTCCTGACAGGGAAGTTCATAGCATTATAGGCCTAACTCAAGAAGCAAGAAAAACCTCAAACAAACAAACAAAAAACCCCACAACACCCCCTCCACAAAACAAACAAACAAACAAAAATCTCAGACCCCTATGCCTAAAAGAACTAGAAAAAGAACAACTAACAAAGTCCAGAATAAGTAAAAGAAAGGAAATAATCAAGATCAGAATGGAAATAAATGATGTAGAGACTAAAAACAATATAAAGATTGATAAAACCAAGAGCTGGTTCTTTGAAAAAAATAAGATTGATGAACCTTTAATCAGACTTATCAAGAAAAAAAGAGGACCCAAATAAGTAAGTTAAGAAATGAAAGATGAAGGGGAGAAAAAAGGGGATGGATATAACACAACAACAATAAAATTTAAAAAAAAAAGAAGAAGAAGAAATGAAAGATGAGAAGTAATCATTGCTACCATAGAAATACAAAGGGTTATAAGAAAATACCATGAACAGCTAATTGTCTAGCAAACTGGACAATCTGGAAGAAATGGATAAATTTCTAGAAACATTCAATCTTCCAAAACTGAATCAGAAAGAATGAGAACACCTGAATAAACCGATTACAACTAAGGAAATTGAAACAGAAATATAAAGACTCCTAGCAAACAAAATTTCTGGACCATGTGGTGGCTACACAGATGAATTTTACCAAAAATACAAAGAAGAACTAATACTTATCCTCAAACTATTCCAAAAAATTCAAGAAGAGGGAAGACTTTGAAGCTCCTTTTACAAGGCCAGCATTATCCTAATTTCAAAACCAGATAAAGACCTTAATAGACACTTCTCTAAAGAGGACATACACATGACCAACAGACATATGGAAAAATGCTCAATATCACTAATCATCAAAGAGATGCAAATTAATAATTACAATGAGATATCATCCCATACCTGCCAGAATGACTATCAGCAATAAATCAACAAACAAGGCTGGCAAGGATGTAGAAAAAGGAAACATTTGTGCACTTTTAATGGGAATGCACGTTGGGACAGAAAGTGTAGAAAACAGTATGAAGTATCCTCAAAAAATTAAAAATGGAACTGCCTTTTTAAAAAAATATTTTATTTATTTATTTTTAGAGAGGGGAAGAGAGGGAGAGAAACATTGATGTAAAAGAGAAACATTGGTTGCCTCTTGTTGCCAGGGGCCAAGCCTGCAACCCAAGTGTGTGCCCTGACATGGAATTGAACCGGTGACCTTTCCCTTTGCAGTACTGATGCCCAACCAACTAAGCCACACTGGCAAGGGCTGTAACTGCTTTTTGGCACAGCCATCCCACTTCTGGGAACATATCCTAAGAATTCAAAAGAATATACTCACACCTGTGTTCATTGTAGTATTATTTACAATAACCAAGATCTAGAACCAACCCATGTGCCTATCACTAAATGAGTGGATAAAAAAAGCTGTGGCACATTCACACAATGGAATACCACATGGCGGGGCCGGGGGGGGGGGGGGGGGAAATCTTACCTTTTACAATAGCATGGATGGACCTGGAGAGTATTATGCTAAGTGAAATAAGCCAGTCAGACAAAGACAGATACTATATGATCTCACTTATATATGGAATCTAATGAACAAAATAAGCTGATGAACAAAATAGGACTAGAGGCATAGATGCATAGAACAGACTGACAGTTGTCAGAGGGGAGGGGGATGCTGGATGAAAGAAGCTGAAGATATTAGCTAAAAAACATATATATTGTACCCAACACATAGACACAGACAGCAATGTGGTGATAGCAAAAGGGAAAGCGGGGCAGGAGTTAGGTGGAGGTGACAGAGAGTGGGAGGATGGGGACATTTGTAATAGTGTCAACAATAAAAATAAATTTAAAAAATAAAATAAAATAAAATTCAATCTCTTCTCCTTGCTAGCTAGTGACCTTCAGTTGGCTTGGGTATAAAATGGATATATAATTGTACTTTCTTTATGGGATTGTTATTAGAATAAGTAAGTCAATACTTGTAAGGCCCTGACAGCAGCTCCTGGCTCAGGGAACACTCAGCAAAGCCTTGGAGCATCATGTGAACTGTCAGGAACTTCTAATTAGGATGATTATGGGAATGGAGTCATTTGTTTTCTGGTGTCTTATCCAGGGCTTAACATTGAATAACTGGTCCATGAAAACTAGGTTAACCTATGTTTGACTTCTCAAAACCATATCATTTGCTTTCCTCAGCATCTGGGCCACTAAATTCTCTTCATTCTCCTTCAGTGCTATTATCTAGGAGCAACAAAAGATGCAGCCACAAAGATTCTAAGTGAGGTCACTCGGCCAATGAGTGTGCACATGCCTGCGATGAAGATTTGTGAGAAGCTCAGGAAGATGGACAGCCAAATCTGTGAGCTGAAATATGGTATGATAGAATTAAATATTTTTTCCACAATGTCCAAAGTATTGCCAATACTCAAAACAGGCTGTTTCTAAAATCAGTGTTATAAGGAAAGAAATTCTCCACTTGCCATTAGGTTCTTGGGTTGCTGAATAGTGCTTAATGCCATCTGAGCTTTTTGAGGGGTGGTAAGAGAAATGAATACTGTCACAATCAACTTTAGGTTAAATTGTTAACCCAAATAGGAAAGCTTAAACCCTTAAATCATGAAGGTAGTGTTAACTGTATGTTAATGAAAAATTCAAAATATCAAGGGAACAGATACTCACATGATTTAGTTCTTGGTAACCCATTAAGAAAAGTTGCATCTATTCAAAGGTGATGTAAAGACTTTGAAGTTTAAAATGTGTCTGTCTCTTTTCCCTAGATTGTCTGTGTTTTTCTGCCTGGCAGCTTTAAATTTTAGGAAATAGGTTATTCATAGCAAGTCAGGTTTTGCCTGATGAAATAGCTTTATTGAGGGGCCTACAATAAACAGCCAAGAAAGAAAGATGCCCTATTTAAATCATTATCTTTAGCCTTATACATATCACACAGATAAATCTATTATTTTTATACTGAGGATTTCTATCTCAGCCAGCCTTTTTCAGTGGATTGGGTAGGTGTGATAACAGCTGGGGGATTCCTTTCTTAGCTTACCCTTAAGACCTGAAGTTTCACCAGTAGAGACCCATTTCTTTTGCTCAAGTCATTGTTTTATGTCACACATCCACATCCAAAGTAGTATTGTAAATTACCTAAGTAGCACCCAGCTCTGAATTATTTCAGTCTTGTTTTCTAACATAGCTGTGTAATATTCCTATGCACCATAGCTACATAGCTGGCTTTAAATAGGTTTAAGGTTGAAGATACCCAAAACAGCCTGCTTCTCAACTTGCCAAGGGCAGGCCCTAACTTCCAAGGTTGTGATTATGGGATCTGCATCCTTTTTATTGGCTTCTAAGTAATGAAGCAGAAGCAGGGAGTACTGAGTCCATGTAAACAATATTCTTGAAAGGGATACACCTGTGTTGATTCTTTAATTCAACATATTAATTTAGAATATCTTCTATTATGAGCAAGAGCACTTACTAGGTTCCTTGAATAATATAAAAATTATTCAGGTATTATTTAGAGATGAATACTTACTAGTGTTTGGGCAGTGCTGGCCACTAGAGGCCCTTAGGGAGCCATGAATTAGTTTTTAATTTTGCTATCAATCTTTTCCTTCTAGTTTTAAAGAGTGACAGAGGTTTCACCTTTTTCAAATTAATGCCAGATTCCAAATTCTTTAGAAAAGCTCAAAGTAACTACTGACACTTGCAATAAATTATATTTCTCAGTCAATTATTATCTTGAATTGAATAAGTCCTAATGTCTTGTTCTCCACTTACTGTTGGCAAGAAAGTTGAGACTGAACAGGGGCTTTTGAGTTGTGGGATATTCATAATTTGAACTATAAATGCTCTGCTTTAAAAGTTAGGTTAGCCACGAAATTAACAATCAAGATATTATAGAGTTGGATTATGTTTTCAATTAGGAAGTTGTCTTTTGGTTTTTGACCTGAAAGAATATTTTTGCTTGTTCTGTATCTTAAAAGGATGGGTATCACTAAAAAAACTTAAGGGTAGCTGACTCTTCAACCAAACAAGGCTTTAAAATCCAACCTTTATTAACTTTTTCAGATTTATTGAGATATAATTGACTTAAAACATTGTATAAATTTAAGGAAACTTTCCCCTTTTGGTACGGAAATTATGATCATAAGTATAGCATAGATGAGCCTTATTTATTTATTTATTTATTTATTTTTGTTTTTGGGCTTGACAATTAAGAAATAGTTGAGTTCTTGACATTTTCTGCAGGTAATCTGTAAATGAGAAAACGGTAGTTTTGCTAAAGGAATTAGATGTTGCTGACAAGCATTACTGGCAAGAATGTTAGAAGCCAGATTGACTGGCACTAAACCATAAGTATTAGAGAAGGACTGGAAGTGAAAGCTGTGATAAGTTAGTAATCCTAATAGGGGTGGGGATCAGATGAGGTTAAGCAGAGATCCAAAACCAATAAGGATCAATAAGAATGCTCCTCATTATATTCATATGGTTGGATTTCTTTAAATTTGTATATAAAGATTTGAGCCCTGGCTGGTGATAAGGTGCTGGCCTGTGAACCCAAAGGTCACTGGTTCAATTCCCAGCCAGGGCACATAACCAGGTTGCAAGCCAGGTCTCCAGCCAGGTCTGTAGCTAGAGGCAGGTGAAAGGCAACCATACATTGATGTTTCTCTCCCTCTCTGCCTCTCTCCTTTCCCCTCTCTATGAAAAATAATAAAGATTTGATAGTGCTTTAATTATGTATGCTCAGCTGTTTTACTGAAGACATATCTTTGTATATAAAAAGTGAGCCACAACTTTCTAGTTATTATGATCTGATTTCAGTTGACAATACACAAGGCTGTCCCAAGGTATTCCTTTTTATCCATCACCTTCTTTCCACCTTAGGAGCAGCAATTAGAATGCAGTGCTATTTATTTTTAACAATGCTGATCTTATGAAGACATGGTGGCAGATACTGCAAAGCTAGACAGTTTTAAAGCCCCTATTTTGAAGCACACATAATTCCATGGAGAAGAAGTCTGATAGAATGCAACTTACCCCTATGGCTCTGTGTATGTATGCTTTATATACACTTTCCTTAGGTATGTCTTGGTTTCCACAGAAAAAGGATCTGTTCTCAACACCTTTCTAAATGTGGCAGAGTTTTTGTTTTTAAAAAGTGGTATGTTTCCTTTTTGTCATTTAGAAAAGCAATTAGACTTAGCATCAGTGGACCTGTGGAAGATGAGAGTGGCAGAGCTGAAACAGATTCTGGACAGCTGGGGAGAAGAGTGCAGGGCCTGCGCAGAAAAAGCCGACTACGTGAATCTGATCCAAGAACTGGCACCCAAGCATGCAAGGACACACCCGAAAACAGAACTCTGACCCCCTGCCCCCGAAAAGCTGGTGCTCCACTGATTGTAATTAGAAACACAGTGGCTGTCTAGAATATGGATGTGTTGGTTAAGAGTAACTCAGCATTGCACTGTGCCTGGCCTCATACATTTTGTTTTGATACTACACCTTGGTAGTGCTTGCTTAGGTTTGTAAGTAAAACTGTTGATATTAGTGGTTTCTTACATTTTCAGTGTATCAAAACCTGAAAGTGCCTTTCTCATAATTTTCTTGTAAGGACTGTGTAAATAATCATTGGCTAACTCCTAAAATTGGGAAAAGTGAACTAGTAAAAAACTGATTGGGTAAATTTATTCTAAAAAGGAGGAGAGTGCTCACAGGCCCTTTTTTGTGAACTAATATTTAAATAGCTTGGAGTAGGACAGAAAGAACAATGTTTAGCTTTTTAATTCCTGGAGTAATAATCTGGCATAATCGTATTTTTTTTAAAGAAGTAAACTATATACATTTTTAAAAGTTTTATTTTTAATATTTTTTAGAGAGAGGGGAGGGAGGGAGAAAAAGGAGGGGGAGAAACATCAATGTGTGGTTGCCTCTTGCAGACCCCCAACTAGAGGACCTGGCCCACAACCCAGGTGCCCTGAATAGGAATCGAACCAGTGACCCTTTGGTTCACAGGCCGGTGCTCAATCCACTGAACTACACCAGCCAGGGCTAAACTATTTTTTCAATTGCAAATCACTCTACTTTTTAGCTCCCTTTGGTATCAGAAATGGGAAAGCAGGAGGTACTACTTGAAATTAGTGTCTCCCATAAGAAGAAAACCTATTTGAAACCTATTTAAATATAAAGAAAATAGATGAAGAATCCCCTCAAATATAGCCAACACTTTAGCAAATTGTATCAATACTTACATAGTTAAGTGAATAAAGCCAGGTCTTTTGCAGGCATTTCTATCACACTAGATAAGCTTTTGATAGAGGATTAAAATATATTAAGGGCACAGGTAGGCAACATGGAACTTTATGGTTCCTAGTGCTATTTTATCAGCTTCCAATTGTAAAATCATTTTTGGCTCTACTTTCTGGCCACATAAGAGTTAGATCCTATCATAGAAGTGGCTGCCATTCTGTGTCATGTGGAAATGGGGAATGACAGCAGAGCAGCTTGAGGTAACTTTCTGGGGCTGATGGTACCTCCTAGATCTTAATGGTGGTTACATGGGTGAAATATCATTGTCAAACTTATCCATTAGTACAATGAAGATATGGGCATTTTATTGTATGTAAATTATATCTAAAACACTGCTTAGAACAATTATTTGAAAATTGACTAAAATTAATCAATTCAAAACTTCTTATGAATTTACAGAATTGTAATTGCTGACTGGGAGTCCTTTCGGGGAATGAAGGAGAAATTTCCCAGACTGAAAGTATATATTGAAAGTGTTCTTTTCATTTTTAAATGGCTGCCCAAGTAAATAAAATTTCAGTTGAGTAGTTGGGGTATAACCAAACTTACCAGAGAATTAGTGGTTAATAACTTAAAAATGAGAATATGAAAGTTTGGTGTAATAAATAACCAAAAATGGTTTCTGGTTTTGGACTTTGGCAGCTTACTCATTATGTATAAAGCACCCTACTTAATTATGAATTGTATCTTTAAAATGCCCAAAATTTAGTTTTTTTGTTTGTTTTACTTTTTATAAACTTTTGTTTTTCTTTAGCGCAGTTGAACCTATTGAAAAAGTTGTCATTTGAAAATAGAATGTTTGATGTTTGACCTCAAAACTGGGTCATATTTCTCAGTGTCTTTATTTTTCAGGATATGAATCTAGGTAATAAGAGCACTGCCCAGCAGGTCACTCAAATTCATGATATTTAGTCTGGTTTTCCAGAAGAGCATTTACTCCAAATCAGTGCATACAAATCTCCTGAGACCTTGTTAAAACATGGATTTGGAATCAGTAGTTCTGGGAGGAGCTGAGCCTCTGCGTTATGAACAAGCCGCAAGTGATGTCTAGGCTGTCCTTCCAGGGACCACACTTTGAGTAGCAAGCGCCTGACTCATGCATGGGTCCTGTGATTGATTTATTTCCTTCTGCCAGTCTTAATCAGTTAGGTTTATGATAGAGCTGAATATAACCATAACAATAACAACAACAACAACAACAACAAATAAGAAAATCGCAAGTGTTGATTCTTTCAAGTAAAACAAGTCCCGAGGTAGCCATTCTAGAATAAACATGGCAGTCCCAAAAACTTATTAGGGACTCAGCTCTTCTCTTTTCGCTTCATATTCTAGTGGTGGGTTCCATTCTTACCCATGGCCCAGTTGGTTGCTGCACTCCTTGATTGGGAATGGAGAAGGCATTAGAAAACCTGCTGCTGAACTGAGCCAGCCACTTTAGGGGCACATCTGTGCTCAACCCCCTTTCATTCCCACCCACCCAAAATTCCATATCCCACTCAATATTCTGTCTCTATGTCACTGACTAGAACTTAATCACATACCAAATCTGGCTGTAAGGGAATTTGGGAAATAACATTCTTTGGTTGGGTGCATTGCTGCCCCCTACCCCCACCTGCTAAATCAGGAAGGAGGGAGAAATAGTTGTTGGCAACAAGCTACCTCTGTTACACAGCACAAAAGTTTCCTCCCCATGAATCTTAGTTGTTAGTTGCGGTTATTATACCCTAAATAACTCTTCCCCCTTGTTATTTACTTCTTTCATAAATGTAGGCAGTTATGTCTTTTCTTCATTTTTGACTTATCAAGAAGTAGTTGCTGTTTTCTATTTCATATTCATTTTAAATTTCTCCCTGATGTGTGTATGTGTGTGTTTATGCTTTTTTTTCTTTCTTTTTTTTTTAATTTTATTGTTGTTGTATTACATTCATCCCCTTTTTGCTCCCCTCTGTCCCCTTCCTCACCCACCCATTCCCCCCAAAGTCAATCCCCCCTGTTGTCCATGTCCATGGTTCCTTTATACTAGGTTCTTGTCTAAGCTGCTCCCCTTTCTTGCCTCTGCCTTCCCCTCTCCCCTCCCCGCAACCCCTTTTCCCCTGACCACTGAAGGCCTATTCCTTGTATTCATATACTTGGTTCTGTTTTGCTTGTTGTTAGTTTTGCTCATTATTGTCCCGTAATGGGTGAGATTTTTTGGTGTGTTTTTACCCAGAATTTGTAAGTACACAAGATTTAGAAGTCAGGCATTTGGACAGAAGTGACAAAGCTCTAGACTAAAAACTTTCATTTAAACAGTAGTGGTCTGGGGCAGACATTATTCCTGATTTACTCTAGATTTCTGAAATTCCAAGCAGATGACTTTACTTTGCTTCCTAAATACATAGGGGAGACTAGGTATAACATTTAGAACACAGCTTAAAAGTTGTTGTTTTTTATTTGAGTATGGATGTCTGTATTCTATTGAAGAATGTTAAACTTAGAACAAACTAGCTTGTCATATAGGATAATAGGATATTTTACTATCAGGTCCCTAAAAAACAGCAGAGCATTTTGTGATTCAGAGGCCCTGTCCGAGGATTTGAGCAGCTCTTGGTAAGTGCCTTTTATGAGCAGGTGTCTGAGTTTATCCACTGACTCTCATTCAAAAGGAGTCATTGTCAGGTGCCCATTTTTTTACAGCATGTTTGAAAGGATATAATTTCATCAAGATATAAATAAAAAATAGAATGAGTTGTATATATTATGTTTTCTCTTTGCTTGTCCCTAACAACATTTTGAAGATTTGGGATTATGCAGACACCCATCATGGTGTTGAATTTCTAAAGCTTACTAGGATTTAAATTAAAATTTTAATGTGTGAGACTGATAAATTAAAACGTTAAATGTGGTAGTTGACAAAGGTGAGGTTGATAGCTATCAGTTAAGTGGATCAGTGTATTTTTAAAGTACATTTTATTGATTATGCTGTTACAGTTATCCCGATTTCTTTTCCCTTTGCTCTCCTCCACCCAGGACTCCCCTTCCCCCCAGTTATCCCACCCCACTGAGTTCATGTTCATGGGTTGTGCATACAAGTTCCCTGGCTTCACCCTTTCCTATATTATCATTTTTTTTTATTCATTCTTTTTTAGAGAGAAGGGCAGGAAGGGAGGATGTAAGGGAGAGAAACATCAATGTATGGTTACTTTCACTTGCCTCTAGCTGGGGATCTGGCTGGATAAGTGGCTTGCAACCTGGTTATGTGCCCTGACTGGAAATCGATCCAGCAACCTTTGGGTTCACAGGCCAGTGCCTATCCACTGAGCCACTAGCCAGGGCACCTATATTATTCTTAACTTCCCCTGTCTATCTTGTACCTACCAATTATGTTTCCTAATCCCTGCACCATTTCCCCATTGTTCTTCCCATATGATAATCCTCCAAGTGATCCCCGTACCTATGATTCTGATCCTATTCTGATTGTTTGCTTAGTTTGTTTTTATTTTAATTTTTTTAAATACTGTGGTTGATAGTTGTGAGTTTATTGTCATTTTAATGTTCATAGTTTTGATTTTTTCTTTTTAAAAAAGTTTAGTTTTAAAAGATTTTAAAATTTATTTTTTAGAGAGAGGGGAAGGTAGAGGGAAAAAGAGGCAAAGAATCATCACACACCCCCAACTGGGGACCCAGCCCACAACCCAGGCATGTGCCCTGACTGGGAGCTGGGAATTGAACCAACAACACTGTGGTTTAAAGGATGGCACTCTATCCACTGAGCCACACCAGCCAGGGCTGATCTTCTTTTCCTTAAATAAGTCCCTTTAACATTTCATATAATAATGGCTTGGTGATAATGAACCCCTTTAGCTTTACCTTGTCTGGGAAGCACTTTATCTGCCTTTCCATTCTAAATGATACCGTGCTGGGTAGAGTAATCTTGGTGGTCGGTCCTTGTTTTTCATCACTTTGAATTATTTTCTGCCAGTTCATTCTTGTCTGCAAGGTTTCTCTTGAGAAATCAGCTAATAGTCTTATAGGAACCCTTTGTCAGTAACTCTCTTCTTTTCCCTTGATGCTTTTAAGATTCTTTCTCTTTAACCTTTGGCATTTTAATTAGGATGTATCTTGGTGTGGTCCTCTTTGGGTCTAGCTTGTTTGGGACTCTCTGTGTTTCCTGGACTTGTATGTCTATTTTCTTCACCAAATTTGGGAAGTTTTCCTTCATTATTTTTTGACATAAGTTTTTAATTTCTTGCTCTTCTTCTTCTCCTGGCACCCCTATGTTTCAGATATTGGCATGTTTAAAGTCACCCCAGAGGCTCCTAAGCCTTTCCTCATTTTTTCAATCCTTTTTCCCTCATTTTGTTAACTGTTTATTTCTTCCTTATTTCCAAATCAATGATTTGAATCCTGGTTTCCTTTCCTTCACTATTGGTTTCCTGTGTATTTTCCTCCGTTTCATTAGCATAACCTTTACTTCTTCCCTTTTGTGTTTGCCATACTCAAGCATACCTGTCAAGTCTGTGAGCATCTTTATCATCAGTGTTTTGAACTCTGCAGCTGTTAGATTGGCCATCTCCTCGTCACTTAGTTTTCCCATGGAACCTTGATCTGTTCCATCTTTTGGGCCATACTTCCCTGTCTACTCAACTTGAAAGATTCTTGTGTTTACCTTTGTGTCTTAGGCAGAGATGTTCTGGATCAGTTGTAAGGCTGTATTTTTTTTAAGATTAAAAAAAAAAAAAATCATTATCTCCAGAGAGAGGGGAAGGGAGAGAAGCAGAGAGGGAGAGAGAGACATCAATGTATGGTTGCCTTTCTCCTGCCTCCAGCTAGAGACCTGGCTTGCAACCTGGTTATGTGCCCTGGCTGGGAATTGAACCAGCAACCTTTGGGTTTGCAGGCTGGTAGCTAGCCACTGAGCCACCATCCAGGGCTCTAAGGCTGTATTTTAAAAGATTGTATGGTGATTTCCCTATGAGGCTGTCCTAGGTGCTCTCCATATATGGAATTCTCTCAGCTCCCTGCCAGTGGCACTGTTTTCTTGGTGTGCAAAGCTCAGCCTGTGTAGTTTGGCTCTTTCAGAATTTGGTGGTTGACCTTGCAACCTGGTCTGGCAAGTTGTAGGTTTTCTATGATACTGTGGATTAGCTGAATTATACTGTGTAAGAAATGGATTAACCAACACTTAGAACAAAGGGAAGGAAGAAAAAGAACATGTACGAACATAGAATAGCCATGGGTAGTGTGGCTCAGTGGAATGAGTGTTGCCTGCAAACCAAAGGGTCACTGGTTTAGTTTCCAATCAGGGGAACTGACTGAGTTGTGAACTGGGTCCCCAGTTGGGGGTGTGGGAGAGGCAGCCATATATTGATGTTTCTTTTCTTTTCATTCTCCCTCTCTAAAAATAAATAAATGAATGAATAAATGAATAAATAAGTAATCTTAAAAAAAACACAACAAAACAAAACATAGAATAGACTTCCACATTCCATAGCCAAGACACTTAGAGCTATGAATTCTTGGAATTCATGATTTTATTTTCAGATTCTGGTGCATATACTAAAATCTTCATAATCCCCTAGGAACTTGGGCAGTGTCCTGTAACACCCTCCCCTAAGTCCAGATCAGGTTTTGTCACCAAAAGTCAGGTCAGGTTTTGCTTGTCAAATGAATTACAAACAGGGAACTTTTTATTTTCAGAGCTTTTGGATTTCTGAATCCTGGATGAGGGCTGTAGTACTGTAATTCTGTGGTGACTCCAATTTGGGTGTTAGCAATCATTAACCAAGACTTAGGGCTTTCTTTGAAAGAACCTCTATCTCCCATGGACTAGTCTCCCACAGAGGGATCTTCTTTCATCTAGAAAGATGCTGAAATGCAACTGGGGGCCTCAGAAAATTAGAACTCTAGGTGCCTGGCTTCTTGAGCCACATGCCTTCCCAGAGCATAGTACCAGGTAAACATTAAATACCCACCCAGGAAACGTGCTCAGCAAGCTCTCTTCCTTATAAACAGGTGGGTTAGCTGTGGTGTCTCCTTTCCAGGTCATGATAACCAAGCAGCAGAAAGGAGACGCCGCTCCTCTTTTCTGCAACGGCCACACTGGAGACTTTTCTGTCCTCAGGCTCAGCATCTGTCCGGCCTTGTGGCCCACTGTCCGGGACTCGCTAAGCGGCCCTGCTGCGATCTGCAGCGCGCGTTGTTTACAGCACTTCTGCTCTTTTCCCTTCTGAATTTTTTAAAGCCTATTTTGGAAAGAACAGATCAAATGTTGGTCCCTTTGTGACAGAGCAGCTTTAGATACATTCTGCAGCAACTTGGCCTGTGCAGTTTTTAGGCGGCAATGAATGTGCTCACTGGATAGATATTATTTAAGAATGTATGTGCATCTCAGGAGTTTGGGTGTTCTCCTCACTTCTGAATCAGTGTTCCACTGTCAGCCAAATATCTACTTCTTGTATATTTCTACTCCTCCTCAGTCCTAAATGAATAGGTTCCTTGTTTCCTTCAGAAAAGCGTCTGGAGTTTTCTCCTTTCCAGATTATATTCATGTGTCCATATTTTTGTGTCCCTAGGAAGTTCAGTCACAGCACCTTACCCTTAGTCTGTAAGTGCTCAAAAGCCTGGTTCTGACCCATTTGTAAATGACCTTTGCAGTCCTCTCTGCTTTCTCTAATACACTTTATTGGCATTTTCCAAAATTTCATTGTATTGCAAAATCTTATTACTGTAATAGCATCTTGAATATACAAAGATAAAAGTTGAAATACTGAAAGAACGCTGAACTGGAATTTGAGTCCTAGGTTTGCTTATAGCTAATTGTGTTGAGAAGAGTCATGCAGCAGTTTGTTCCTCTTTTTTCTTTTTTCTTTTTTTTTAAATCTGAGAATGTAGCTAATATTGTTTGCCTAATTGAGTTATTGTGAAGATTAAATGGAAAAAAATATAAGTAAAACATGTGAAAAGTGCCTGTCTCAGGGTAGGTAACTTGATAGATAGTAGTTTAATCTGAATGGCACTCTTAAAGATTTCATTTATTGTTAGAGCACCCGACACAAAGGTATGGTGAGCTCTGGCCCATTTTATAACTGAAGAAGTGAGGCAGAGGTGACACCACAGCCTGCAAATCAATTGAGGTCACTTGACTTCTGGATCGAATGTAACTTTTAGGTTGAGAAATGTAGGAGTGAGAGAAGTTGATGATTTGGAAACTAGGACTTCAAAGTGATTTTGGGGAAGCCAGCACATTCATACCTTGTACCTCTCAGTTCTTAAAGGGATTAAAAATAGTCAAATAAAAATGACCTCAGGTGGTTGGAATTAGATAAATAATGAACACAATGTGTTCTGGAATAGCACTTGTGACCAGTTAGCAGGCTCTTTTACTGGGGATGACTCAGTATTTCGGAGCATCCTTTAATTCTAGACACCTCCAAAGAGTTATTGGGTCATGTGAGATGCAAGCGAATTTAGGTCAACTGTCTTGTCCAACAACAAGTATAAGTATGTTCATGGGCCTTTTTCTTGCAGCCACATCTATCAGTTCTCTGGAAATGCCTGGGAAGTTTACACATTACTATATGTCTTTAAAATGCCTATTAAAACTCTTGAAACTCAGCAATCTGAAATGAAGCACTTTGTGAGTTGTGCTTTATTTGAACTAGTTTGACTATTAGTAATTTTCCCATCTATTTTTCTTTTTCTATTGGGCAAAGGATAATATAATGTCATACTCTATTATTTTATATGGCAGTTGTTTAAATTGTTAGAAAATATAGGGGTTGATGTTCTTTTCCTGTTTTCATAGTACTATCAATTATTTTCACCTAACCTATACTTATTAGAACACACTTAAATTATATATTTCCTTTCTGGAGGGAGGGGAAAGTATATAGTATAGTGCTTGAGAAAATCAATGTGTATCTATGGATATGCTTCGGTTACAAGCTTACTTGTGCCTTAATTTTAAACGTGAGCCTTCTTAGTAAATACTACATTAAAAAACAAAAGCCACTTTAAAGCTTTAAGTAGTCACTCAAAGGCATTTTTCTCCAGCTATAAAAATGATGATGATCTGATGACTTCATGTTCTTAAAGTGACCATCATGTGTAGTTTGATTTGAGGGATGATTGGGACAGTGGCATTTATAAACTTTTCATTCCTAAGATCTTGGCTCCTTGATGAGTGTGTCACTTCCTAAGAAATGGAAACAGGCAGGAAGTACTCCTAGGATAGCCTTTCTTTTAGCTTCATTAGCCTCAATGTATAAACTCAAAAGCCTCACAACCACAAACAACATACCTTTTGCTTATGCACCCAAAGCATGTCTTGTATTTCCAGTGGTTTGCAGGTGACTTAGGGGTCAGTTTTGCAAGAGAAACGTCCAAGGCGTTGGATGCTTGTCCTAGCCTAACCTCTGCTTCTACCCTTGCTTAATGTCCCCCTAGGATGTTGGCAGAGTGATGGTACTGTGAAGACCTCTGACCCAGTCCCATCTGCTTTGGGAAGCTTATATTCTTCCATGAATGCCTCCACCACTTCCCGCCTCTAATCGCAGAATAAGGACATGCATGTAGAAACTTTGTTGTCCCCTAGGAGTATAACAAGGAGTATAGCAACAAACACAGTGGACAAAGTGGTTTCCTCTGACTATGTTGTTGCTGATTATGAATATGCCTGTATAATTTCACATGTGCATGCCTTTTGTAAAACATTCACAGTTGTGGGACAAGGTCAGAAATTTCAATGCTAGTTCCTAAGTAGGCTGACATAGAGTCCTCCTAAATTAAAGTAAAATAAAGTTTTAAAAGAGAATAGCCTGTTAGGAAGAAATAAGACACCTTGAAAATTTGCTAGTTGCACTGCCAGAGAATGGGCACATGGAAAATTTAGCCCCATTGAAAGGTCTTAATGATTTTTCTCATTGGCCCACACTTTACCTTGGATTTATCATGACTTTGGAATACTTCAGTAACCCAAGTCTGAGGATTTTTCCCTCCTCTGACATGCAGTCATTCATATGCTGACTTTAAGTACATGATCTTACTTAAGAGCAAAAGTTTGAAAAGAAAATACATGCTTTAATGAATATTAGATAGCAACATAAATATCTTCAAATGGGGATTTGGTTTAAAAATGAAATAATATCATACTCTGGTTGGTGGCACAGTGGATAAGGCTCTGGCTTGTGAACCCAAAGGTAGCTGGTTCAATTCCCCAGCCAGAACACACAACCAGGTTGCAAGCCAGGTCTCCAGCCAGGTCCATAGCTGGAGGCAGGTGAAAGGCAACCATACATTGATGTTTCTCTCCATCTCTGCCTCCCTCCCCCTCTCTCAAATAAATAAATAAATAAATATTTAAAAAAGAATATAAAAAACAGGCAATTCTATGCAACTATTAAAAGACTGAGGTAGATTTATCTCTACTGATGTGGGAAAGAAGCAAGTTGAAGAAGGGTTTGTGTAGTGTGATCCCATTTAAAAAATAGCAACAAAAGTCCTTAAGCAAAGAAAAATGTCTTAAATTATATCCCTTTCTCTTTCTCCCCTTCTCTTTTGTTCTACCTGCCTCTTTCTCTTTCTTCACATATGTATTACTTGATTATTGTTAAAATTTGGTGTTATATACTTTTTGGGGTAATTTTTATTTTGAAATAATTTTTAACTTATTGAAAATTTTCAGTTTTGAGAATAGTCTATAGAAGTCCTATATACTTTTCCTGAGATTCACCAGTTGTTATTATTCCACCATATTTTCAATCTCTCTTTATATGTATTTATGTACATATATTTTTCTTGAGCACTTGACATTAACTTGCGAAGGTGTGATGCACCATTACCTCTAAATTTACCTCAATGTGTATTTCCTTAAAATAAGAACATTCCTTACATAGCCACAAAAATCTGATCAAATCAGGAAATTAACATTGACATGATACTATTTTCTAATCCAGAGATTCCTACTCAAATTTCACTGACTGTCCCAATGACGTCCTTATAGTTCCAGAACTGAGCGTTGTGTATGGTTAACACACCTCCTTAGTTATCTCATTTTCAGTAAATGCTCCTCAACTTGGGGTTGTCTAATGTTTTATCATGATTAGATTCAGGTATATTAGGGGACAATCACAGAAACAATGGTCTGCAACCCAGCCATGTGCCCTGATTGGGAATCGAACCAGTGACCCGTTGGTTCGCAGGCCCAAGCTCAGTCCACTGAGCCACACCAGCCAGGGCTCTTGTTTCTGTTTTTGTACCTCCCTTTTTCATCAGTGAGAAGCCTGGCTCCCATTATTTTCAATGTATTCTATGAATTCTTTTGGATGCAATTGATCTCCCATCTGTGCTGGCAGTCTTCTCAGCCCCCGTGCTTCAACTCGTGTTGGCCAGTGCAGGTTAAGAGCCAAGAGATTCCTCTAGCTCTGGTGCATTTGGGACTAGGTCCTTCCAGCCTTATTTCTGTGCATTTCAGGTGTAAGGCACTAACATTATGGAATTTCTGCTCTCTTCTGTTCTTTTGTGGGTGAAGACTAGATTCCCTTGGGGTACCACTGAGCCTCACTGCCCAAACCCTGCAGTACAACACACCCACAGAGCAATCAGCATGTGTACCAGGTTACGCACTTGCACCTTGTGGACGATGCACTCCTCCTGGTGGGCACTTATGTCTTGGCAACTCTTTCCTTCCCAGTGAAGAAGGCCAGGGAACAAGTTTTCTCACTCTTTGATCATTAATGTGTTACCTACTATGGAAGCTGGCTGCAGCCCACATTCCAGGGCAAATAGCAGGGCCAGCCTTTTCTATTCAAGTGCTACTCCATTGAAGCTTCTCTGGGGTGAGGTGTTTAGGAGAGCAAATGAGGCTCTGGAATGGATTCAGAGGATGTGGCAGATCAGCATCACTCTGAAAGAGGTGCACACAATGACTCATGGCCTCATCCTGTCCGTCCTGCCTTTGATGTAGGTGTCAGTTCATCTGGCTGGTCCACTGATCATGCGCTTGATTATTTTGTAAATATTTTCTCAAAGATTACATAACACTATATTAGTGCCAGGGGAGGGAAAGGGAGAAGAAAAATATGTAAATGTTAGCTTTTTTTCCTCGGAATTTTTTTACCACATAACCAATAAAAGGATTCTAATCCAAGTTCAAGTTAGCTTTGCAACCCTTTGAGTATTTCCTCTAAGAACCCACTGATCTTTCCATTACTTATGTCCATAAAAACTCACCAGTCCAGAGCCCTGTTCTGGCACTATCTTTATATTTTCATTCATTTAACAAACATACTGGTACATGTTAGGTATTCTGCCCAAAATTGTTCTTCACTACCTGTTAGTGGTTTGAAATTTTAGCCATGGAAATTTACTCATCAAAAAATTTTTCTTTTAATTAAAACACGATAACTTTTCAGCTTTTCCAGCAAATGCATTACTGGATATTAGTTGATACAAACTCCATGTGCAATTCTAATCAAGATGGCAGCATAGGCAGACATGGCTTGCCTCTTTGTACATCAAAATTACAACTAAAATATAGAATGACCATCACTCAGAACCATCAGAAATCAAGTATGACAACTATGGGATATCTCAGGGGCAAGAAGTCCTAGACCACACCAGGCCCCCAGCTCAGGGTTCCATTGCCAGGGAGATAAGTCCCCTCAACTTCTGGCTGCAAAACCCAGTAGGGATTGAGTCCATGGAAGAAACTTCTGAAACCCCAAGCAGTTCCTCTTAAAGAATCCATACATGGAGTCACCTACTCAGACTCACTCCCTCTGAGCTCTAGCACTGGGGTAGCAGCTTGAAAGGTACCAGTGGTGCAGGGAGAAACTGAAGTGTCTGGCATTGAGGTGAGCAGAAGCCATTGTCCCTTCTTTAAACCTTCCTTCCACAGACTGTCAGATTGGTGCCATATCTGAGACTCCATCAATCTGACTGACATTATTTGACCAGCCTTGGAGGTTCCCAGCGTCTCCACCCCACCCAATTTATAGGCCCACCCAAGCTGCTTTTCCATATGAATGGCTGGTCTTGGATTATTCTTCACAGCTTCCCAAATCCTCTCAAATAAGCAACAGCTGCCTCAGTGAACTTTAGGACCAGCACTAGCAGCAGCCACCCTGGATTCATAGCTTGGCTTCACCTGGGAATCTCCAAGCCCTGCACAAGTAGCAGCATCTCAGATTGCTTTATAGCTCAGGAAGGGTGGCCTGGGAAAAACACAGGTGGGGCCTGCACCACCTAGAAAACCCTAGGGCTAGCATACCCAGTGGACAACTACAGACCATGCTGGAGCACCACAACCCTGCACCTGCACAGTTGATCCTCCACACAGGGTAGAGGTTGGTGGTCAGTGGTCATAGCCAGTCCTTGCAGCTAACTGGCTTTGGTAAATTCCTCTCATTGATCTGCTAACAGCAACCATGACTCAAGTACAAGAGGAGGGTGCACTCAGCCAGCTCAGGTGAATCTAAAAAATAAACTAAGTAAACAAGGAAAACAGAGACACAATCATGGATATAGAGAGAGCTTTGATGGTTGCCATATGGGATGGGGGTGTGGGCAATAGATGAAGAGGTGAGTGGATTAAGAAGTACAAATAAGTAGAGTTACAAAATAGCCGTAGGGATATTAAGTACAGTATAAGAAATGGAGTAGCCAAACTTACACATGACCCAGACATAAACAATGGTGGGGGGATCTCCTGAGGGAGTAGAGGGTGCTGAGTGGAGAGAGGCAATGGGGGAAACATTGGGATAACTGTAAGAGCAAAATCAATAAAAAATAATAAAAAAAAAGAAATACAGTAGCAACTCTATTTTTGTGATTTCATTATGTAATAACAGCACCTTTGCTTTTTAGAGCTTCCTTCTTTCTTAAAGTATTAGATATTTCTAGTAAATTTAAAAATTATTTATATATTTAGTTACACAACCTAGGAAAACAGATATAAAAAAATTTCTAGAATTTTACCACCCTAGGACTAATATAATTTCTAGTCTTTTTTATTTGAATATTTTACCTACCTTGTAGAGTATATACAATTTATTAACCCTATTTTATTCAATTATTATAGCATAAGTATTTCATAGTGCTACAAAATCTTCACATCATTGCTTTTTATTATATATCACTACTTTCTGCTTTTTACTATAATAAATACACCGAGAGGAGAATTTTCATGAAACCAGCCTTTTCTCTATATTTAGATTATCCCATCAAAATAGTACTACAAGAATTATAAATATTTCATGGTTCTTGAAATTGTCAAATCTTCTAAAAGAGTGAATTTTATTTCTTCTTAACAGGAGTCCCTGGACTCATTGGTTAAGCAAGAACATTAAGAAATACAAGGCTCTGTTAGCTACTAGTGCTTGTTATTTATTTATTTTAAAAAATATTTTATTTTATTATTTTCAGAGAGAGGGGAATGGAGAGAGGCAGAGAAGGAGAGAGACATCAATGTATGGTTGCCTTTCACCTGCCTCCAGCTTGAGACCTGGCTTGCAACTGGTTATGTGCCCTGGTTGGGAATTGAACCAGTGACCTTTGGGTTCACAGGCCAGCACCTTATCCACTGCACCACCAGCCAGGGCTAATGCTTGTTTTTAATAGGATTCAAATGATAGGTTTTGAAAATATTTTAATTTTATTAAAAATAATAAAACATGTATTAGATTTTTTTTTTTTAATTCAGAGAGATATAAAGGGAAAACAAGCAAGCAAAATTAGGCCACAATTTTGCCTGTTCAGATTAATCAGGTTGACATATATCTAAAAAAAATTTTTTTTAAGATTTTATTTATTATTTTTAAAGAGCAGGAAAAGGAGAGAGGCAGAGAGGGAGAGAGACATCAATGTATGACTACCTTTCACCTGCCTCCAGCCAGAGACCTGGCTGGAGACCTGCCTTGCAACCTGGTTATGTGCCCTGGCTGGGAATTGCAGGTTGACATATTTTAATAAAAGTAGTATATATGTTTAGATAGAAAATGCAAGCTACATAGAAAAAAATGCCACATCAAAAATAAAAATCCCACATAATTTTCAATCCTTCCACCCAAATCAATTTAGAGGTCTTTTTTTGGTTGTTGTTCAAAGTATAGAATCTATCATATCTCTGGGGCAAAAGGGAAAGTTTGAAACAGAAAACTGTAACACAGTGGGTTTCTCATCTATATATTTAAATATAACTATATAACTATATAACTATATATATATATATATATATATATATATATATATATATATAGTTAGATAATATGCCATTGTCTTATAGTGTAGGAAAATGAAGGTAAAGACATAGAGATAATTCTTTTAAGATGTTATAAAAGGAAATGGGAATAAAGAGTTGGTGATTGGGAAATTTGGGGTTTTTATTTGTCTGTTGGTTGGTTGGTGAAAGATAGAGTAGCATATTTGTCTAATAACTCAACAAAAAACAAACAACCCAATTAAAAATTAAGCAAAAGATTTGAATAGACATTTCTCCAAAGAAAATACACAAATGGCTAAACAAGCCAATGAAAATATGCCCCTCAAAAATCACTAATCATTAGAGAAATGCAAATCAAAACCACAATGAGATATCATTTCACATCCATTAGGATGGCAATTATTTAAAAAAACAGAAAACAACAAGTGTTGGTAAGAATGTGGAAAAACTGGAAACCTGTGTTGGTAGGAATATAAAATGATGCAGACACTATGGAAAACAGTATGGCAGTTCCTCAAAAAATAAAAATAAAAAGTAGAACTACCAGATGAGCAACAAACTCCACTTTGGTATTACCCCAAAGAATTTAACATAGGGACTCAAAGAGATATTTGAACACCCATGTTCATAACAGAATTATTTTCGACAACAAAAGATGGAAGCAACCTAAGTATACATCAATAGGTAAGTGGATAAACAAAATTCAGTAGATCCATACCGTGGAATATTATTCAGCCTTAAAAAGGAAGGAGATTCTGACACCTGTTACAACAGGGATGAACCTTAAAAGGCTTTATGCTAAGCTGGTCACAAAAAGATATAGATACTGTGATTCCAGTTACATGAGATATCAAGAGTATGCAGAATGGTGGTTTCTAGGAATTGGAGGAAAGGGAAATGGACAGTTATTTAACAGCACAAAGTTTCAGTTTTGCAAGATGAAAGGAGTTCCGAGATGGGGGTTGCACAACAATGTGAATGTACTAGGTGCCACTGCACTCCACACTTAAAAATGTTTACAATGGTGTATTAGTTTTCTAGGGCTGCCATTATAAAATATTATAGACTGGTTGGCAATTTACAGTCTGTGGTTGAACAAGACATTTATTTTTGCAAAGTTCTGGAGGCTGGAGTCCCTTAACTGAGATCTCTCTCCTTAGTTGGCTGATAGCTGCTGTCTCGCTGTTATGTTTACATCATCTTCTCTTCAAGTGTGTTTGTGTCCTAATTTCTTCTTTTCATAAGAATTCCAGTCACATTGGATTAGGGCCAATCCTAATGACCCCATTGACTTAATCATGTTTTTAAAGGCAGTTTCTTCAAATACAGTCACATTCTGAGATACTTGGGATTGGGGCATTAACATTTGAATTTGGGGGGAATATAATACAGCCCATAACAAATAGTAAATTTTATGTTATATGCACTTGACCACAACTGAAAACTTTTAAAATAAAACCTGCACACATTAGTATATTAGTGGAAATGATCCCAAAGAGGGGAGGTACCCAAGGATGAATCAGTGAGAAGGGTGCAAGAGCCAAGTACCCAAGCAGGTGAGAAGAGAAGAGTGTGGACCGTTCATTTGTGACAAAAGAGAAAGCAGTGTCTGAGTCCAAAGGTAAGAAGATTTGTGGATAAAGTCAAAGATGTCCTCTTGTGATCATGTCTATTTTCTCAGTTAGAATCAAGGACTCAGCTGAGAGGGAGGACCTGTGAGAAAGTTCTGGAATTTCAGGAAAGAAAAGAAGATGTGAAACAGTCTTCTCTCAGAGTAAAGAGTTTACTAATGAGGAATGAGGTAGAAGAGCAAGTACATTTAGGTCTCCCTAAGGGTAGGGGTCGTGTAATTGACATAGGATAATCCTCAAGGTTGGGAGCATTTTTCCAGCCACATTCAGCAGCACAAGAGCAGTGACAAAGCCAACCAGAGGCAGATTTTATTAGGGTTTGCCAGGAGAGTACTGGGCAGGGATCAAAGGAGTTAAGGTATATGCAAAACATTGATTAAAACATTGCTAAGCTTGGTGAGAAAGGAAACAAAGCTATAAGTCAGGATAACGGATTTCAAAGAAGTCAGCTATAACCAAATGCTTGTTACATGATGAAAGTAGCAAACTCAGCAAACGTGCTGAGATGATTGTGGCTCTAGTTTCCCCTAGTACCTTGCTACCATCTCTCTTGGCATGTTCCTTTCCTCTTGCCCTCCACTTCCATGAAGTTTCTTTTTAAATTGGTATTGTATTTTATTGATTATATTATAGTTCTAGTTTTACCCTCCTTGCCTCCCTCCACCAAGCACCCCACATCCCTTAGGCAATGCCCCCACCATTGTTTACATCCAAAGATCATGCATGTAAGTTTGTTTGGCTACTCCATTTTCTATATTGTACTTTACACCCCCATGGCTATTCTGTAACTACCTATTTGCACTTAATTCCTCACCTCTTCACCCATTCCCCTACACCCCCTCCCACCTGGCAACCATCAAAACGAACTCTAAATCCAGGGTTCTGTCCCTCTTCTTCTTGTTTGCTTAGTTTGTTCTTTAGATTCCATTGTTGATGGATATGCATTTAGCACCATTTTATTATTCATAATTTTGATTTTTTCTTAGATAAGTCTCTTTATCATTTCATATAATAATGGTTTGGTGATGATTAGCTCCTTTGGATTTTTTCTTGTTTTGGAAGCTCTTTATCTGCTCTTCCATTTTAAATGATAGCTTTGCTGAGTAGAGCAATCTTGGCTGTAGATCTCTGCTTTAAATGAATATTTCTTGCCAATCCCTTCTAGGCTGCAAAGTTTCTTTAGTGAAATCAGCTGACAGTCTTATGGGAACTCCCCTGTAACTAACTTCTTTTCTCTTGCTGCTTTTAAAATTCTCTCTTTATCTTTAACCTTCAGCATTTTAATTATGATGTGCCTTGGAGTGGGCCTCTTTGCATCCATCTTGTTTGGGGCTTTTTTTGCTTCCTGAACTCACATGTCTATTTTCTTTACCAAATTAGAGAAGTTTTCTTTCATTATTTTTTCAAATAGATTTCCAATTTCTTGTTCTTTCTCTTCTCCTTCTGGCACCCCTATCAAGTGAATGTTGGAATACTTAAAGTTGTCCCTAAGGCTGCCTACACTGCCCTCTTTTTTTGGATTCTTTTTTCTTCTTGTTGTTTTGATTGGTTGTTTTTTGCTTCCTTATTTTGATGTTATTGATTTCTCAGCTTTATCCACTCTACTGTTGTTTTCCTGTAAATTATTCTTTATTTTAATTTAAAAAAGATTTTATTATTTTTAGAGAGAGGGGAAGGGAGAGAGGCAGAAAGGGAGAGAGACATCAATGTATGGTTGCCTTTCACCTGCCTCCAGCTATGGACCTGGCTGGAGACCTGGCTTGCAACCTGGTTATGTTGCCCTGACTGGGAATCGAACCAGCAACCTTTGGGTTTGCAGGTCAACACCTTATCCATTGTGCCACCAGCCAGAGTATTCTTCATTTTAATTAGTGTATCTTTCATTTTTGACTATATCTTTTTTTATGCTGTTGAGGTTCTCACTTAGTTCCTTGAGCATCCTTATAACCAGTGTTTTGAACTCTGCATGCGATAGCTTGTTTATCTCCATTTTGTTTAGTATTTTTTTTTTCCCAGGAGTTTTGGTCTGTCCTTTCATCTGGGCCATGTTTCTTTGCTTTCTCACTTTGTCAGCCTGTCTGTGTTTGTTTCTATGTATTAGGTATAGCTACTATGACTGACTGTCTTGGTAGCGTGGCCTAACAGGGTAGGTGTCCTACAATGTCCAGTGGCTCAGCCTCCCCTATTACTCTAGTTGGGTACTTGAGATGCGCCCTCTGTGTAGGCTGAATACACCGTCTTCTGGTAGTTGGGTCTTAATTGCTGTTAGCAGTCAATAGGAGCGATTTACCCAGGCCGGTCAACTGCAAGGGCTGGTTGTGACCACTGACCACCAACCCCTGCCTTTTGTGGATGGTCATCTATGCAGGGGCAGGGTGGTGGTGCTTGGACGTGATCTGTAGCTGTCCATTGGGTGTACAGGCTCTGGGTTTCCCAGGTGGTACAGGCTAAGGTCAGCCCCTACCTGTGTTCCGCCCAGAGCCCACTCTGCCTGTGCTATAATGCAATCTCAGATATCTGTTACTTGTGCTGAGTTTAGAGATTCCCAGGTGAAGCCAAGCTATGAATATAGGCTGCCTGCTGCTACTGCTAGGCCTGGGACCACTTAGCAAAAGGTAAGGGGGCCAGCTGTTGCTTGTTTGATAGGATTTAGGAAGTTGTGAAGCATGAGCCCAGGTCAGCCATTCATATGGAAAAGTCATAGTTAACAGTTGGGTGGGCCTCAAGTTGTGTGGAATGGAGTCTCAGAGGATCTCCAGGGTGGGACAAACAGTGTAAGCAAGAAGGATGGAGAACTCAGATACAGCACCTGCCTGCTGCCTCTTTGGCTTTGTTGGGGGAGGGCTCAGAAAGGGACAATAACCTCTGCCTGCCTTTCTGAGAGAAAATTATCCCCCAGCTCTCACCTTGATGCCAGCCACTTCATTTCCTTCCTGTATGTTGCTGGTGCCTTTCAAGCTCCTACTTCAGTGCTGGGGCTCAGAGCGAGTGAATCTGAGTAAGTCTATGTGTGGGTTCTTAAAGGGAAACTTCTTGAAACTTTAGAAGTTTCTTCCACCGACTCAGTGCCTGCTGGTTTTTGCAGGCAGAAGTTATGGGGACTTATCTTCCTGGAATCCTGGGCTGGGGGGCCTGGTGTGGTTAATTGTGAGGAAATATAGAAAGCCGTTCAATACTGATCTTAGTTGTTGACAGTTTTAATGTGTTATCAATCCATTTCCTGCATGAGTAAATGAAGTACATGAAGTATAACTTGCTCTTTGAAGCAAAGAGTTCTCTAAGAGTCTATGTCAACATTAATGCTCATTGTACAGTGTTGATAATAATACTTTAAAAACAAATCCTTTAAATCTTTGAAATCATTTACTTTTTTGAATGCTGCTGTCCCAAAAATGAAATTTAAAGACTACTAAGAAAATTGTGGATTTCACAAATGGAAAGCTTTCTATCTGGCAGCAATTAAAATTCATGGTTTCTTTCTCTGGTTCATGTAAACACTTTACTTATTTCTTGGGGCTGCCATCCCAAAGCACTACAAAGTGGGGGACTTAAAAACAACAAAAGTGCGCTGTCTCACATTTCTGGAGGCTAGAAGTCCAGAACCATAGTGTTGGCAGGGCCATGCACCCTTTGAAACTCTTAGGGGAGAGTTCTTCCTTGGCTCTTCTAACTTCCAGTGTTGGCTGACATCACTGATGTTCCCATTCCCTGGTTTGTAGATGCATCAATCCAGTATCTGCTGCTGTGGTCATATGACATTCTTCCTGTGCATCTGTCCCTGTGACTCTTTTTAAAAAATTTTTTTAGAGACAGGAAAGGGAAGGAGAAATAGGGAGAGAAACGTGTGGTTGCCTCTCGTGTGCCCCCAACTGGGGACCTGATCCACAACCCAGGCATGTGCCCTGACTGGGAATTGAACTGGCAGTGTTTTGGTTTGCAGACCTGAGCTCAATTCACTGGGCCACACCAGCTAGGGCCGTGATTCTTTTTTTAAAGACAGCAGTCATATTGAATTAAGGGACCAATCTACTTCAGTATGACCTCATCTTAACTAATTATATCTGCAATGACCCTATATCCAAGTAAGATGACATTCTGAAGTTATTGGAGGAGGATTTCAACATATCTTTTTGGGGGACAGAATTTAACCCATAACACATATTAATGTAATTAAAATTCATTATTTCCCCCTTATCTATGTAAACATATTCTCCATTTGTCCTCCCAGAAGCATTCTGTCTCATTATTATTATTATTATTATTATTAAAGATTTTATTTATTATCTTGGCCCTGGCTGGTGACACAGTGGATAAGGTGCCAGCCTGTGAACCCAAAGGTCACTGATTCGATTCCCCAGCCAGGGCACATAGTGAGGTTGCAAGCCAGGTCTCCAGCCAGATCCATAGCTGGAGGCAGCTGAAAGGCAACCATACATTGATGTTTCCCTCCCTCTCTGCCTCCCTCCTTGCCCTTCTCTTTAAAAATAATAAACAAAATCAAAATAATAATAATAAATAAATAAATAAATAAAATAAAGATAAAGGATTTGAATTTAAAAAAAGATTTTATTTATTATCTTTAGAGAAAGGGGAAGGGAGAGAGGCAGAGAAGGAGAGAGACATCAATGTATGGTTGCCTTTCACCTGCCTCCAGCTACAAATGTGGCTGGAGAACTGGCTTGCAACCTGGTTATGTGTGTCCTGGCTGGGAATTGAACCAGCGACCTTTGTGTTCGCAGGCCAGTGCCTTATCCACTGCCCCAGCTGGGGCAGACCAGATGTATTCTCTATGCTTTTGGCTCTGTTGTCTGTCCCAGGAGGCTGACATCTGTGGATTGCCTGCCTTCTGACTTCTGATTGGGTTTGGTCAATGGGAGGCTCCAACCTGAGATCAGAGAGCAGGAGAGTGAGAGGTTGGGTATTAATTTTCCTCATTCTTTGTGTCTCTGCAGTTTTGACAGGGGTTGCATTTTGCTGCCACTATAGTTTCTATGAGGAAACCTTGCTTCCAGGGCTCCAGCTCTCTGGGCCTGTGGTCCCTCCCCTTAATTGTTCAAACCCACAAATCAGGATGCATTGCTTTCCCTTGTTGGTTCCCTTAAATCTGCCCACCCCTCTGCATAAGTCTTCATTAGGTGCCTGTAAGTTCACAGTTTGAATGTACTATCTGTTGCCTGGTTAGACTCTGACTGGTATAGTGACAAAATACACTGCCTTGGGAAAAGGTAATGTTATGGTGGCCAATCCCTTTCTTTGGGAAATTCTAATGTTTTATTCCACAGTAATTGTTAGTCCATGTGGTATTCCAAGGTGATTTTCTGTCTCCTTCATTTCTACCATTATTAATTTGTATTCTGTAAAGAAGACTTATCCCTTTCCTTCTATTTATTTATTCAGTTATTTATATCAGTATGGTCTTAGGGCTATTAGTTTTGATCTTTGGATTATAATCCAATATCATCATTATTGACTTATTTTTCTTAGTTTGTTCCAGTTTTAGCTCTTTGGAGCTCTTCCAGGTTGCCTTTTGTGTTCTTTTAACATGCCACCCTCCTTTTCAGTACTTCCTTTTCTGGTACCACAAGATGTCCCAGGCTCATCTGGCATTTTTCTTTTTCTTTGAAGAGAGATTTTATATTATTTTTGGAGAGAGAGTAAGAGGGGAGGAAGAAAGGGAGAGAAACATCGATGTATCATTGCTTTTCATCTGCCTCCAGCTGGGTACCAGGCTGGAGACCTAGGTTGCAACCTGGGTATGTGTTGTGATTGGGAATTGAACCCAGCGACCCTTGGGTTCTCAGGCTGATGCTCAATCCACTGAGCCACACCAGCCAGGGCTCATTTGGTATTTTCTTTGCCCCAGCCAATCCTCCAAAGAGCCCCATTTCCCTTTTTTAGAGAATGGTATTTACAAATCAGGATGTCAGAACTAGGTGTGCTCATTGCCACCAGGGTGTCTAGGTCCTCTCAGTGACAAAGCTAAGAATATATGTATACATATGGGTCAATATAAGCATATTATACACACACACACACATTTGTATACATTTATTTCTGTATCTATTTGTATATATAATATGTATAATATATTAGGGTTTCATTCAAGTTAGGAGCAAATAGCAAGCGTTGGGTAATCTCTCTTACCTGGACTATAAGAATTGGGTAACAAGGTGCTGGGAACAGCCTAAGTGCCCATCGGTGGATGATTGGATCAAAAAAACTTTGGTACATTTACACAATGGAATTCTATATGGCAGAAAGAAAGAAGGAACTTGTACCCTTTGCAACAACATGGATGGAACTGGAGAGTATTATGCTTAGTGAAATAAGCCAGTCAGTGAAGGACAGGTATCATATGATCTCACCCATTACGGGACAATAATGAGCAAAACTAACAACAAGCAAAACAGAA
>PVIW01011229.1:0-38869 GCA_004026585.1 Noctilio leporinus
TTAAAATGTCCATACTACCCAAAGCAATCTACATATTCAATGCAATCCCAATTAAAATACCAATGACAGACTTCACAGAAATAGAAAAAATACTTCAAAAATTTATATGGAGCCAAAAACGCCCACGAGTAGCCACCACAATCTTGAGAAAGAAGAACAAGGTAGGAGGAATCACAATACCGGACTTCAAACAATACTACAAGGCTACTGTCATCAAAACAGCATGGTACTGGTGTAAGAATAGACATATAGATCAATGGAACAGAATAGAGAGCCCAGAAATTAACCCAGGACTCTATGGTCAACTCATATTTGACAAAGTGGGAAGGAACATCAAATGGAGTAAAAACAGTCTCTTCAACAAATGGTGTTGGGAGAACTGGACAGCAGCATGCAAAAAGATAAAACTAGACCACCAACTTACACCATACACCAAAATAAACTCAAGATGGATAAAGGATTTAAACATAAATAGTGCCACCATAAAGGTCCTGGAGAAAAATATAGGCAGTAAACTTTTAGATATCCTACGCAAAAATATGTTTACTGATACTTCACCAAGGGCAAAGGAAATAAAAGAACGAATCAACAAATGGGACTATATCAAACTAAAAATTTTCTGTTCAGCCCTGGCTTGTAGCACAGTGGATAAGGTGCAGGCCTATGAACCCAAAGGTCGCGGGTTTGATTCCCCAGCCAGGGCACATAAGCAGGTTGCAAACCAGGGCTCCAGTCAGGTCTGTGGGTGGAGGCAGTTGAAAAGCAACCATACACTGATGTCTCTTACCCTCTCCTCCTCTCTCCCTTCTGCTCTTTATAAAAAAATGATGAAATAAAATCTTAAAAAAAAAAACGTTTCTGTTCAGCTAAAGAAAGTATCAGCAAAATTCAAAGGGAACCAATTGTATGAGAAAACATAATTGCCAATGATACCTCAGACAAGGGTCTGATCTCCAAATTATAAAAAGAACTAATGTGACTCAACACCAGGGAGACAGACAGCCCAATTAAAAAATGGGCAAAGGATCTGAACAGACAACTCACTGAGGAAGATATACAAAGGGCCCAGAGGCATATGAAAGAATGCTCAACATCACTAGTCATCAGAGAGATGTAAATTAAAACCGCAATAATATACCACCTCACACCTGTCAGAATAGCAATCATCAGCAAATCAACAATCAACAAGTGTTGGCGAGGATGCGGGGCAAAGGGAACCCTCATACACTGTTGGTGGGAATGTAGGCTGGTGTAGCCACTGTGGAAAACAGTATGGAGTTTCCTTAAAAAACTAAAAATGGAACTGTCTTTTGATCCAGCAATTCCACTACTTGGGCTATACCCAAAGAATCCTGAAACACCAATTCATAAGAACCTATGCACGCCTATGTTCATAGCGGCATTATTTACAATAGCCAAGTGCTGGAAACAGCCTAAGTACCCATCAGTGGATGATTGGATCAAAAAACTTTGGTACATTTACACAATGGAATTTTATATAGCAGAAAGAAAGAAGGAACTTGTACCCTTTGCAACAACATGGATGGAACTGGAGAATATTATGCTTAGTGAAATAAGCCAGTAAGTGAAGGACAAATATCATATGATCTCACCCATTATGGGACAATAATGAGCAAAACTAACAACAAGCAAAACAGAACCAAGTATATGAATACAAGGAATAGCCTTCAGTGGTCGGGGGGAAAGGGATTGGGGGGGCGGGGGGAGGCAGAGGCAAGAAAGGGGAGCATCTTAGACAAGAACCTAGTATAAAGGAACCATGGACATTGAGAACAGGTGGGATTGACTTTGGGAGGAATGGGTGGGTGGGGAGGGGGACAGAGTTGAGTAAAAAGGGGATGAATGTAATACGACAACAATAAAATTGAAAATAACAAGAAAGAAAGAAAAAGTTCAAATAAACAATCTAACCTAAAGGATCTAGAAAAATATAAATTCCAAAGTGAGTAGAAGAAAGGAAATAATAAAGATCAGAGCAGAAATAAGTAAAATAGTGTCTAAAAACATATAAAAGATAAATGAAAATAAAGACTAGTTTTTTTAAAGAACTGACAATATTGATAAACCTTTAACCAGACATCATCAAGAAAACAATACAGACAACTCAAAATGAATTAAGTCAGAGATGAAAGAGAAGTAACAGCTGAAACCACAGAAGTAACAAAAAATTATAAAAAAATAATACAAACACTTATATGGCAGCAAATTAGAGGCTCTTGAAGAAATTAATAAATTCCTATAAATATATAATCTTCCAAGACTGAATTAAGAAGAAACCAAAAATCTGAACAGATCAATTACGAAGATCAATAGTGAATCAGTAATCAAATAACTCCAATGAGTGAATTTTAAGAAATATTAAAAAATATATAACATCTATCCTTTTTAAGCTATTCTAAAATATTGATGAGAAAGAATTTTATGAGACCAAGCTCATTTTAGGAGGCCAAAAACCCTGATTCTAAAACCAGACAAAGACACTACTAAAAGGAGAAGAAAAAGAAAGACAAAAAATTATAGGTCAATATCCTTGATGAACATAGACACAAAAACCTTCAGCAAAATATTAGAACACTGAATTCAGTGATACATTATTAAGATCATACACCATAAGCAAGTAGGATTTATTCCTGAGATGCAACTTTGGTTCAATATCTGCAAATCAATTAATGTTATATACCACATGAACAAAATATACTAAAAATAATAGTATCATATCAATAGATCCAGAAAAAAACATTTGACAAATCCAGCATCCATTTATGGAAAAACAAACAAACAAACAAAAAACCTCTTAGCAAACTGACAATAGAGGGAACATACCTCAACATAGTAAAGGACATATATGGCAAATTCAGTCAGCATCATTTTCAACAGGGGAAAACCAAAAGCATTTCCATTAAGATCAGGGACAAGACAGAGATATTTGCTTTCATCACTTTTATTTAACATAGTATTGGAAGTCTTAGTCACAGCAATTAAAATAAAGGAAAAAAAGTTTACAAATATAAAGAAGTAAAATAATTATTATTTTAAGATGACATGATACTATATAGAAAAAAACCAAGATAGACAAGATAGTTTACAAAAACAAAAAGCTATTAGAACTGACAAATGAACTCAGTATAGTAGCAGGATACAAAATTAATATTCAGAATCAGTTGCAGTTATATATACCAATAATGAAATATCAGAAAGAAAAATCGAGAAAGCAATCCCATTCAAAATTAAATCTAAAAAATAAAATATCTGGGTATAAATTTAACTGAGAAGATAAAAGACCAATACTAGAAAAAATAAAAAACAGTACAAAGAAATTAAAGAAGATACAAATAAATGGAAGCATAAATCATGCTTGTGGGTAGGAAAAATTAACACCATTCAAATTTCCATTCCACACAAAGCAAACATAGATTCAATGCAACCCCTGCCAAAATACCAATGCATTTTTCACAGAACCAGGACAAATAATTATAAAATTTATATGGAATCACAGAAGACTTCAAGTAGTCACAACAATCTTGAGAAAAAAAAGAACAGAATTGCCATTATTATTCTACTTAATATAAAACTATACTACAAAGCTATAATAATTAAAATAGCATGACAATGATATAAAAACGGACATGCAGGTCAATGGAACAGAATAGACAGCCTGAAAATAATCCCACACCTACATAGTCAATAAATTTATGCCAAAGGAGGCAAGAATATACAATGGGGTAAAAACAGCCTATTCAATAAGTGGTGCTTGAGGGGAGCAAGCTGATGATGAAGTAGAAGGATTTATCTCACACCACCTCCCAGAACCAAACTAAAAATAAAAATAAAGAGGGTAACAGAGAAACTTCCAGTCAAGATGGAAGTGTGGGAAAAAACGATTGTCTTCTTGCACAACCACATCAAACTTACAACTAAACTATAGGACAACCATCAGAAATAAAGTGGAATGGAAGTCCAAGAACTATGGTTTTAAGAAAATACATCCAGACTGTAGGAGGAGCAGAGATGTGAATGGGATAGTTCCACATCCACGTATGGTGGATAAAAATTCAGAAAGAATATCTCAGGAATGATGAGTCCCAGCCCACACCAGGTCCCCCAGCCAAGGGTCCAAGGCCAGGAAAATAAGCCTCTGTACTTCTGGTTGCAAAAGCCAGCAGGGACTGAGTTGGTGGAAAAACTTTTGGAGTCCCAAGCAGTTCCTCTTAAAGAACCTACACATGGATTTCCTCAGACTCATTCCCTCTGAGCTCCAGCACCAGCGTAGCAGCTTAAAAGGCACCAGTGGCATATAGGGAGGAATTGGCATCAAGACAAGAGCTGGAAGACAGCTTTCTCCCTGTCAAAAAGGCAGACAGAGGCCATAGTCCCTTTTCTGAACACTCCACCCACAGAGCCACAGAACCAGCAGACAGGTGTCATATCTAAGACTTTATCAACCTAGGTAACACTGTTTGTCCTGCCCTGGTGGTCCCCTGAAGCTCTACTCCACCCAACTTACTGTCACACCCAGGCTGTTAACAATGACTTTTTCATACAAATGGCTGGTGTTGGCTCACTTCACAACATCCAAAAACCATTCAAAGTACCAACAGCCCCTGTGCCTGTTCCTAAGTGGCCCTAGGCACAACACTAGCAACAGCCAGCCTAGATTCATAGCTTGGCTTTGCCTGGGAACCTCCAAACTCAACACAAGTAGCAACCATATTCAGATTGCTTTATAGCTCATATAGGGTGGCCCTTGGAAAACTATAAGGTTGGGATGATCTTGGCCTGTATCACCCAGGACACCCCAGTGAACAGCAACAGACCATGTTGGAGCACTACCACCCTACCCCTGTACAGCTAATCCTACGCAGAAGGCAGAGGTTGGTGGTCAGTGGTCAATGGTCACAGCCTGTCCATGCAGCTGATTGGCCTGGGCAAATCCCTCCCATTTACATGCCAAGAGCAATTAAGTCTCAACTACAAAAGGAGAGTGTACTCAGCCCACATAAATGGCACACCTCAAGTACCCTGCTTGTGTGACAGATGAGGTTGTGCCACTGTACTCTACAGGACACCTACTACATTAGGCCATGCTAACAAGACAGGGAGTCATAGAAGTTCTACCTAATATATAGAAACAAACACAGGCAGGCTATCAAAATGAGGATACAAACAAGTATGGCGCAAATTAAAGAACAGATCAAAACTCCAGAAAAAGAAATAAACAAAATGAAGATACCTATCAGATGCAGAGTTCAAAACACTGGTTATAAGAACGCCAAGAAACTTAGTGAGTATCTCAACTGCATAAAAATGATCCAGTCAGAAATGAAGAATACACTAACTAAAATTAATAAAATAAAGAACAATTCACGGGAAACAACAGTAGAGTGGATGAAGCTGAGAATCAAATCAATGATTTGGAACATAAGAAAAAAAAAAAAAAAAAAAAAAAAAAAAAAAAAAAAAAAAAAAAAAAAAAAAAAAAAAAAAAAAAAAAAAAAAAAAAAAAAAAAACCCAACCAATCACAATAATGAGAAGAAAAAATCATCCAAAATCATCTAAAAAACAAACAAGGGTAGTATATGCAGCATGTGGGGCTACATCAAGTAACCAACATTTGCATTATATGGGTTCCAGAAGGAGAAGAGAGTAAGAAATTGGAAATCTCTTAGAAAATATAGCAAAAGAAAACTTCCCTAATTTGGTGAAGGAAATAGACATGAGAGTTCAGGAAATACAGAGAATCCCAAACAAAATGGATGTGAAGAGGACTATTCCGAGACAGATCATAATCAAAATGCCAAAGGTTAAAGATAAAAAAGAGAATCTTAAAAGCAGAAAGAGGAAAGCAGATAGTTACCTACAGGAGGAGTCCCCATAGACTGTCAGGTAATTTCTCAGAAGAAACTTTGCAGACTAAAAGGGATTATAAAGAAATATTCAAAGTCATGAAAAGCAGGGACCTACAGCAAAGATTGCTCCACCCAGCAAAGCTACCATTTAGAATCAAAAGGCAGATAAAGAGCTTCCCAGACAAGAAAATACTAAAGGAGTTTATCATCACCAAACTATTATTATATGAAATGTTAAAGGGACTTACTTAACAAGAAGAAGATCAAAACTATGAACAGTAAAGTTGCAAATACATACCTATTAACAATTGAATCTAAAAAACAAGCTAAGCAAACAAGAACAGAGACAAAATCATGGATACAAAGAGCATTTTCATGGTTGCCAGGTAAGTGGAGGGTATGGAAATTGGGTAAAGAGGTGACAGAATAAAGAAGTACAAATAGGTAGTTACAGAATAGCCATGGAGATGTAAAGTACAGCATAGGAAATGAATTAGCCTAAGAACTTATATGCATAAACCCATGGACATAAACAAAAATGGAGGGATTGCCTGAGGGAGCCAGAAGTGTTGGGTGAAAGGGGCAAATGGGGAACAATCAAGACAACTGTCATAGCATAATAAATAAAATATAACTAAAAAAGAAATAATAGTCTTAAATGTAAATAAATTGAATGCTCCAATTAAAAGACATAGGGTAGCTGAATGTATAAAAAACATGACCCATGTATATGCTGTCTATAAGAGACCCACCTCAGAACAAAAATTAACACAGGTTGAAAGTAAAGAAATGGAAAAAATATTCCATGGAAATGGAGATGAAATAAAAGCTGGGATAGCAATATTTATATCTGTCAAAATTGACTTAAAACAAGGCCATACAAAGAGACAAAGAAGGTCCCTAAATAACTAAATAGGTCAATCCAACAGAAGATATACACTTTGCAAACACATATGCCCAATATTGAAGCATCTAAATATACAAAGAAAATCTTGGTGGACTTATAGGAAGAGATTGATAGCAACACAGTAATTGCAGGGAATTCTAACACCCTACTGTCATCATTAGATAGAAATTTCAGATGAAAAACCAACAAGAAAAAAGCAACCTTAAATGGCACATTAGATCAAATGGATTTAATTAATTTTTACAGGATATTTCATCAGATAGCAGCAGAATACATTTTCTCAATTGCACATGGATCATTCACAAACATAGACCACATGGTAGGTCACAAAATAAATCTTAACAATTTCAAGAAAACTGAAATCATATCAAGCATTTTTTTGGGTCACAACAGCGTAAAATTAGAAATCAATCTCAGTAAAAAAAAAGAAAAAAAGCTCAAGAACATTCAAATGGATGGAGACTGAATAAACTGTTATTACATGTCAAATGTATTATAAATGAGATCAAGAAAATAATCAAAAAGTACCTGTAAAAAATGAAAATAAACACACAACAACCCCCAACTTATGGGACACAGCACAAATAGTCCTGAGAGCAAAGTTCATAGAATTAAGGCATACATTAATAAAGGAGAAAACTATCATATAAACAATCTAACCTTTTACCTAAAAAAACTTAGAAAGGGCTTCTGGTCAAAATGGAGGTATACGTAGACACGCTTTGCCTTTTTGCACAACCATAACAATTACAACTAACTCAAAATAACAACAAAACCAGAACTGCCAGTAAATCAAACTGCATGGAAGTCTGACAATCCAAGATTTAAAGAAGAAATAGTCATCCACATAGTAAGGAAGGGTGGCGACAGGAAACAAAGGTGGAGAGGATATGGTGTGGAGGAGGTGAGGTGGTGGTGATGGTGGCAGCAAAGTAATGGCTAGGGACAGTGGAACGTGTAGTCCCACATTTTGTATGGTAGAAAAAAGCCAAGAAGATCACCTGAGGGGCCATCCAGCCCTGGGCTAGACTGCGCAGCTTGTTGTTCCAGCACCAGGAAAATAAAGCCTCATAGCTTCTGGCTGTGAAAATAAGTGAGGATTGGAGTGGCAGAAGAAACTTCCCATCTCTCAGGAGAGTTCATTTAGAAAGCCCCCTCAGTCCTAGAACATACACAAACCCACCCACTCAGAACCACCACCAGGGCAACACCTAGAAGGGTGCCAGTCACACGTAGGAAGCAGGTGAAGTGACTGGAAAGTGGAAGAATGATGAGCAAGTGGCATTTTTCCCTCTGTGACCTTCCCCCTGAGTACAAACTGGTGTAACATATTGCCCTGCACTGACAAATAACTAAGGCTCACCCCATACAACATAACAGGTGCATCAGCTCTACCTAATACATAGAAGCAAACACAGGGAGGCTGTCAAATCAATGAGGCAATAAGTATGGCCATAATGAAAGAAAAGATCAAAACACCAGAGAAAGAACTAAGCAAAAGGAAGATAATTAACCAATAAGATACAGAATTTGAAACACTGATGATAACTATGCTCAGAGAAATTATTGAGTACAGCAACTCATTAGGGAAGAAATGAAGGCTATACTAAGTGAAATAAAGAAAAATCCATAGGGACCATGGACATGGACAACAGGTGGGATTGATTTTGGGGGGAATGGGTGGCTGGAGAGAGGGACAGAGGGGAGCAAAAAGGGGATGGATGTAATACAACAATAAAATTTAAAAAAAAAATCCATAGGGAACCAACAGTAAAGGAAGGAGTCTGGGGTTCTAAATCAATGAATTGTAACATAATGAAGAAATAAATAGTCAACCAGTACAGCATGAAGAAACAAGAAATTTGGGACATCTCCAAAAGTGCCAATGTCCAAATTAGAAGGATGTCAGAAGGAGAAGAAGAGCAAGAAACCGAAAACTTAGTTTAAAAAATAATGAAGGAAAACTTCCCTAACTTGGTGAAAGAAGTAGACATACAAGTCCAGGAAGCAGAGTCCCAAACAAGCTACACCCAAAAAGGACCACACTAAGACAGATCATAATTAAAGTGACAAAGGTTAAAGATAAAGAGAGAATCTTAAAAGCAGCAAGAGAAAAGCAGAGAGTTATCTATAAAGGAGTTCCCATCTGATTTCTCAAAAGAAACTTGGCAGGCAAGAAGGGACTGGCAAGAAGTATTCAAGGTGATAAAATGCAAGGACCTACAATCTAGTTTACTCTATCCAGAAAAGCTCTCATTTTTAAAATTTAATTTATTATTGTTGTATTATATCCATCCCATTTCCCCTCCCCTTTCTCCCCTGTCCAGCCACCCACTCCTCCCACCAAAGCCAATCCCATTTGTTGTCCATGTCCATGGTTTCTCCATAATAGATCCTTGACTAAACTGCTCCCCTTCTTTGCCTACTTCTCTTCCCTTCCTTCCCCCTTCCCCTCTGCCCATGGAAGGTCTATTCATTGTATATATGTATCTGGTTCTGTTTTGCTTCTTTGTTTGTTTTGTTCATTAGAGTCCTGTAACGGGTGAGATCATATGGTATTTGTCTTTCACTGACTGGCTTATTTCACTGAGCATAATAGTCTCCAGTTCCATGCATGTTGCTGCAAAGGGTAGGAGTTCCTTCTTTCTTTCTGCTGTGTAGTATTCCATTGTGTAAATGTACAAAAGCTTTTTGATCCAATCATCCACTGATGGGTACTTAGGCTGTTTCCAACACTTGGCTATTGTAAATAGTGCTGCTATGAACATAAGGGTACATAGGTTCTTATGAATTGGTGTTTCAGGGTTCTTTGGGTATAATCCTAGTAGTGAAATTACTGGATCGAAGGCAGTTCCATTTTTAGTTTTTTAAGAACATGTCATAGTGTTTTCCATAGTGGCTACACCAGCCTGCATTCCCACCAGCAGTGCACCAGGGTTCCCTTTTCCCCATATCTTGACCAACACTTGCTTGTTGATTTGTCAATGATTGCCATCAGGTATGAGGTGGTATCTTATTGTGGTTTTAATTTGCACCTCTCTGATGGCTAGTGATGTTGAGCATTCTTTCATATGCTGCTAGGCCCTTTGCATGTCTTACTCAGAGAGGTGTCTGTTCAGTTCCTTTGCCCATTTTTTAAATAGGCTGTCTGTCTCCCTGGTGTTGAGTCACATAAATTGTTTATATATTTTGGATATCAAACCCTTGCCTGAGGTATCATTGGCAAATATGTATTCCCATATAGCTCGTTCCCTTTGAATTTTGCTGGTATTTTCTTTATCAGAACAGAAACTTTTTAGTTTGATATAGTCCCATTTGTTAATTTGTTCTTTGATTTCCTTTGCCCTTGGTGAAGCATCAGTAAACATATTTCTGTGTAGGATATCTAAAATTTTACTGCTTATACTTTCCTCCAGGACCTTCATGGTGGCACTGCTTATGTTTAAGTCCTTGATCCATCTTGAGTTTATTCTGGTTTATGGTGTAAGTTGGTGATCTAGTTTTATTTTCTGCATGTTACGGTCCAATTCTCCCAACACCACTTGTTGAAGAGACTTTTTTTATTCCATTTTATGTTCCTGTCTCCCTTGTCAAATTTGACAAAGAGTCCTGGGTTTACTTTTGGGCTCCCTATTCTGTATCATTGATCTATATGTCTATTCTTATGCCAGTACCAGACTGTTTGATTACAGTGACCTTGTAGTAGAGTTTGATGTCCAGTATTGTGATTCCTACTACTTTGTTTTTCTTTTTCAAATTGTTGTGTTTATTTGTGGGCATTTTTGGCTCCGTATAAATTTTTGAAGTATTTTTTTCTATCTCTATGAAGTATGTCAATGGTATTTTAAAAGGTGAAATATTTATATGATCTGAAGAGAAACCAGAGTATTGTCAATGGTATTTTAATTGGGATTGCATTGAATCTATAGATTGCTTTGGATAGTATGGACATTTTAATGATGTTAATTCTTCCCATCCATGAACATGGTATATGTTTCCACTTATTTGTATCTTTCTGTAGTTTCCTAAGTACAGATCTTTTACTTCCTTGGTTAAGTTGATTCCCAAGTACTTTATTTTTCTTGTTGCTTTGGTAAATGGGATTTGTTTTCTAGCTTCTATCTCTGAGGTTTCATTATTAGTATACAAAATGCTTTTGATTTCTGAATATTGACTTTACATCCATCTGTTTTGCTAAATTTGCTCATTAGGTCTAGTAGGTTTTTAATGGAGTCTTTTGGGGTTTTTATGTACACTTTCATGTCATCTGCAAATAATGGCAATTTGATGTCCTCCTTTCCAATTTGGATACCTTTGATTCCTTTTTCTTTTCTGATAGATATGGCTAGAACTTCTAAGACGATGTTGAACATAACTGGAAAAAGTGGACAGCCTTGTCTTGTTCCTGATCTTAGGGGGAAAGCTTTTAGTTTTTGTCCATTGAGTATGATGTTGGCTTCAGGTTCCTCATATATGTCCTTTATGATGTTGAGGTATGTTCCCTCTATTCCCATTTCACTCAGGGGTTTTATCATAAATGGTTGTTGTCCTTTATCAAATGGTTTTCCAGCATCCATTGATATGATCATATGGGTTTTATCTTTCATTTTGTTGATGTGGTGTATTATTATTGTTGATTTGGGAATGTACCATCCTTGGATCCCTGGGATGAAACCCACTTGATCATGGTATATGATCTTTTTAATGTGTTACTGTATTCAGTTGGCCAATATTTTGTTGAGAATCTTAGCATCAATGTTCATCAGAGATATTGGCCTATAGTTTTCTTTCTTAGTTGTGTCTCGACCTGGTTTTGGGATTAGAATAATATTGGCCTCATAGAAAGAGTTTTGGAGTCTTCCCTCTTGTTGGATTTTTTGGAATAGGTTGAGAAGGATAGGGGTTAGTTCTTCTTTAAATGTTTGGTAAAATTCACCTGTGTAGCCATCTGGTCCAGGGCTCTTGTGCTTTGGGAGATTTTTTATTACTTCTTCAGTTTCACTAGTTGTTATTGGTCTATTTGGGACTTCTACTTCTTCTGGATTCAATTTTGGTAGATTATACATTTCCAGAAATTGGTCCATTTCACCCAGGTTGTCATATTTCTTGTCATATAGTTGTTTGTAGTAATTTCTTACAATCTTTTGTATTTCTGAAATATCAGTTGTGATTTCTCCTCCATTGTTTCTGATTCTGTTTATTTGGGTCCTCTCTCTCTTTTTCTTGATGAGTCTGTTTAAAGACTTGTCAATTTTCTTTATTTTTTTCAAAGAACCAACTCTTGGACTTATTGATTCTTCGAAATGTAGTTTGAGTCTCCAAGTTATTTAATTCTGCTCTGATCATGATGATTTCCTTCCTTTTAGTTGCTCTGGGCTTTGTTTGTTGTTGCTCCCCTAGTTCTTCCAACTTTATGGTTAGGTTGTTTGTATAACCTTCTTCTGATCTTTTTAGATAGGCCTGTATTGCTATGAATTTCCCTCTGAGGACTGCCTTTGCTGTGTCCCACAGGTTTTGGACTGTTGTGTATTCATTGTCATTTGTTTCCAGAAACTTTTTTGATTTCTTCTTTGACCTCATTGTTTACCCATTCCTTGCTTAAAAGCATGTTGTTCAGTCTCCATGAGTTAGAGTAGTTTTGGTTTTTTCTCTTGATGTTGGTTTCTAATGTCAAATCCATTGTGATCTGAGGAGATGCTTGGTATGATTTCAATTTTCCTGTATGTGTGGAGGCTTGTCTTGTGACCTACTGTGTGGTCTATTTTTAAGAATGTCCCATGTGCATTTGAAAAGAATGTGTATTTTGCTTCTTTGGGGTAAAGGTTCTATATATATCAGTTAGGTCCATTTTCTCTAGAGCGTTGTTCAATGCTACAATATCCTTAGTGATTTTTGTGTGTGGAAGATCTGTCCATTGTTGATAATGGGTTATTAAAATCCCCTACTATGAGTGTGTTGCTGTCCATATCATTCTTCAAGTCCTCCAAGATTTTCTTTGTATATCTGGGAGTTCCTATGTTGGGTGCATATTTGTTTACTACAGTTATATCTTCTAGATGGATAGTTCCCTTAAGTATTATGACATGTCCTTTTTTTGTCTCTTTGTATAGCCTTCATCATAAAATCTATTTTGTCTGAAATAAGTATTACTACTACAGCCTTTTTTCATGTACATTTGCTTGATATATATTTTTTTCATCCATTTACTTTCAATCTATGTCAATCTTTTGTTCAGAGGTGGATCTCTTGAACACAGCATATATGTGGGTCATGTTTTTTTATCCATTCAGCTTCCTTATGTCTTTTGATTGACACATTTAATCTGTTTACATTTAGGTTATTATTGATTGATACTTATTTATTGCCATTTCCCCCTTTGTACCTGTGTTCCTCTCTATTTACCTCTGTTTCTTCATTTTTTAAAAGCAGACCCATTAGCTTTTCTTGCAATCCTCTTTTGGTAGATATATATTCTTTTAATCTTCTTTTGTCTGGGAAACTCCTTATTTCTCCTTCCATTTTGAATGAGAGCCTTGCTGGGTAGAGTATTCTTGGTTGCAGGTCTTTGTTTCCCATCACTTGGAATATTTTTTGCCATCCCCTTCTGCCTTGTATTGTTTCTGTTGAATAATAATTTGATAACCTTATTGGAGCCCCCTTATATGTTATTTGCTATTTCTCTCTTGATGCTTTTAGGATTCTCTATTTGTCTTTGAAACTTACCATTTCAATTATAATACATCTTAAAGTGGGTCTGTTTGGATTCATCTTCATTGGGACCCTCTGTGCTTCCTAAACTTGAGTAACATTTTGACTCATCATGTCAGGGAAATTTTCTATCATTACTTTTTTTAACAGGTTTTCTATTCCTTGTTTCTCTTCTCCTTCTGCTATCCCTATGATTCATACATTATTGCATTTCATGCTGTACTGCAGCTCTCTTAAAACCTCTTCATTCTTGTTCAGCCTTTTTTCATTGTGTTGTACTGTTTTAGAATATTTTTCTATGTTGTCTTTCAGCTTGCTGATCCCATCCTCTGCCTCCTCTGCTGTTGATTCCTTCTACTGTATTCTTCAATTCAGAAAATGTATTCTTCAGATGGATGTAATACAACAACAATAAAATTAAAAAAAAAAAAAAAAAGAAAGAAAATGTATTCTTCATTTCCTCCTGGCTCTTACTGATAATTTATATGCCCTGTTTAATGCTGATGTAGTTCTCAATATGTTCCTTGTAGCTTCCCTGAAGTTCTTATTAATTCCCCTGAAGTTGTCTGTAGGTCCTCTGAAGTTATTTGTAGTTTTCTTTGATCTCATTGAGCTCATTGAGTTTCTCTATCATCATTATTTTGAATTCCATATCTGATAGTTTATTTGCCTCTGTTTCATTTAGTGATTTTTCTGAGGATCCCTCCTTTCCTTTTGGTGATGGAATGTTTCTTTTTCTTCCCATTTTTAGATTTCATTGTAATCCAATCAGACTGTTATTAGCTGCCAGACAAAGGAACTGCTGGACTGAAAGGATCTATTTATTTGTAATTCTATGGGTCTGTGATCCACCACCAGATTCAGATGCAGCTTAGTGTGACAGAGTCAGTTGTAAATCGATAAATTATCTACCAAACTCAGGTCCTACTGGGCGAGCCAGAGAGTTTCAATAATAATCCAATGGATCAGCCACCAGTTCAGGTGCTGCTTGATGGGACAGATTCAAATGTAAATCAATGAATCTGTGATCAGCCACCCAACTCAGGAGCCTCTGGGGCTAGACAGCAAGGTTTAATTGTAATCCAATGAATCTGTGATCAGCTGCCATGCTAAGGGGCCACTGGGCTTAACTGAAAATTTCAATTGTAATCCAGTGAGTTTGTGATGAGCTGCCAGGCCCACAGGCCACTGGGCAGGACAAACCAACTCAGTTGTGAACCAATGAATCCACAATCAGCCACCAGGCTTTCATGCTGCTGTGCAGGGCTGACTAACTAACCCAGCTGTAAGTCAGAGAATTTGTAATCAGCCACCAGTCCCAGGTGCTGTTGAGCGAGAAGGACTAACTCAATTGCAAAGCAATGAATATAGGATCAGCCACCAGGCTTCCAGGCCACTATGCAGGGCTGACTGACCCAGCTATGTCAGAGAGTTTGAAATCAGCTGCCAGGCCCAGGCACTGCTGGGCAAGAGATACCTCTTCAGGTGCCAACTACTGTATCTATGCTCAGACACAGCAGGGCAGGAGAGGTTTATTTAGATGTAAGTAAAAAAATTGTGATCAGGCACCGCTGGGTGGGGCAGATGGCTTCCAGTGGGTGGGGCTATGAGAACCCCTCAGATGGAAGCCCCTTGGCACAGCTCAGTCTGCCTGAGGTGTAGGTGATGAGTCAGCACCATGATCACCACAGCCACTTCCCCACTTCTCTCCTCCTAGCCACCACCACAAACTCTCCCTATGTGTCTCTAGTCCTCTCTGCCCTACCTCGGCTGGAGCCTAGGGTAGATGGGTACCAATGTATTTTTGTTGTGGCTACCTTAGTAGTTCTCTGTCTCCAGCACTCTGTCAGGCCAGCAAACTCAGTGGCTTTCTTCCCTTCTCAGCTGGATGCTGGTCTTCTTTCAGCCATGTTTCTGTAGGCTTGGAAACCCAGCTGGGGGACCAGAACCCACCCTTCCCAGGATCTGTCCTTCAGCTGTTGCCTCTCGTGGGGACCCAGCCAGCCCTCTTGAGTTTCCATAATTCCTACCAGCCATGTTGTGATGAAGCATCCTCTTCTGTTTTGTCCATTGTTATAGGGCTTCTTTCTATTTGGTGTTCTGTTGGTAATTCCAGCTGACTTTTTCTCAGAAAAAGTAATTCCAGATGCAACCTCAAAGGAGATTGATGTAGCTCCACTTACTCCTCTGCCATCTTGCCAGAACCTCAAATTCAGCAATCTTCAGGAAAAAAAAAAAAAAAAGAACACATTTGGAGTGATCAAAACACCTGACATGAAACTATACTCTAAGGTCACTGTAATCAAAATAGTCTGGTACTGGCATAAGAACAGACACATAGATCAATGGAACAGAATAGGGAGCCAAGAAATAAACCCACATCTTTATGGTCAATTAATATTTGACAAAGGATGCAAGAACATATAATGGAGTAAATGATGCTGAGAGAATTAGACTAGCACTCCCAGAAAAATCAAACTAGACCACCAACTTACACCATACACTAGAATAAATTCAAAATGTGTAAGAAGAATGAAATATAAGCTACAATATCATAAAAACCTAGAGAAACACATACGCAGTAAAATTCCAGATATTATTCATTGCAATATCTTTTTCAATATATATCTCCTAAGGCACTGAAACCAAAATATCTCCTCTACGTGGTGATCATGTGGCAGATGGTGATCTACAGCTGAAAGATTAATTTATTCAGGTCCCAATAACTCAGAAATCAGTTTATGATTTGTCAATCTCAAGATATGTTCAAATTATCCTTATTGATCTATCTACACTGTTGTTTTATAGCAAACATTAAAATCAGTAATATGGAAAGGAGGCATTAAAAAAATTAAATTCTCCTTTTGAAATAATTATCTATTCCCTTGCAAATTGTAAGAAATAATACAGAGATCCTGTGATGTCAGTTCCAAAGTTCCCCAGTGGTAATATCTTTTCCTTTTCCTTAGATTTTAAAGGACATTATATTAATAATAAATCATTTTTGCCATTTTAAAATTGATTATGCAATTATATTTATCCCCATTTCTTTACTCTTTGCTCCCCTCTGCCCTGCAACCCCTCCCTCCAGCAATCCCACCCTCCTTGGTCCATGTCCCTCCTTAGTCCAGGTCATGCATGTAAGTTCTTTGGCTTTACCTTTTCCTGCACTACTCTTAACATTTCCCTGTTCTGCACCCACCAACTATCCTTTTTAATCTCTGTGTCCTTCCCTCCTTCTTCCCTATCTCCTCCCAGATGACACACTTCCAAGTGTCAGCTTATCTTTGATTCTGTTTCCTCTCTGTTTGTCTGCTTAATTTTTGTTTATTTATTTTAAAGATTTTATTTATTAGTTTTAGAGAGAGGGGAAGGGAGAGAAGCAGAGAGGGAGAGAGACATCAATGTATGGTTGCCTTTCACCTGCCTCCAGCTATGAAGCTGGCTGGAGACCTGGCTTGCAACCTGGTTATGTGCCCTGGCTGGGAATTGAACCAGCGACATTTGGGTTTGCAGGCTGGCACCTCATCCACTGTGCCACCAGCCAGGGCTTTGTTTTTTTTCTTTTTTAGATTCTGTTGTTGAAAGTTGTATTTGTTGTCTTTTTAATGTTCTTAATTTTGATCCTCTTTTTCTTAAGTAAGCCTCTTTAACATTTCATATAATAATAGCTTGGTAATGATAAAATTCTTTAGCTTTACTTCTCTGGAAAGCACTTCATCTGCCCTTTCATTCTGAATGACAGCTTTGCTGGATAGAATAATCTTGGTTGTAGGTCTTTGTTTTCAGTTTCTTGCTTTTGCTCTTCTCTTTCTGGCACTCCTATGCTTCAGATATTGGCATATTTAAAGTTGTCCCAGAGATTTCTATGCCTCCTTGTTTTTTTCAATTCTTGTTTCCTTTTTCCATATTGGATGATTGTTTATTTCTTCCTCATGATCCAAATCATTCATTTGAATCCTGATTTCCCTCCCTTCATCCTTGGTTTCATGTGGATTTTCCTTCATTTCTATGTTTATTGTATTTGAGCCTATTAAGTCTGTGAACATCTCAATCATCAGCATTTTAAACTCTGCCTCTGTTAGTTGGCTATCTCCTTGGCTGTTAGGTTGGCTATCTGTTCATCACTCAGTTCTCCCACTGGCACCTCGATCTTCTCCCTCTTTGGGGCCATACTTCTTTGTCTCCTCAGCTTGACAGATTTCTGTGTTTGCCTCTGAAGAACCTTCTCAGGGAATATCCTAGGAAGATCTAAACCAGGCCCCAGATATGAAGAGAGGCAGTCTGTACTGTGAGAACTCTCCCTCTCTCTTAAAAGGGGCCTTAATTGCCCATAAAATGGGTACAGGCAGCCTAATATCCCATACTTGGTATGGTGTCCCACCCAGGCAGCACCAGACATCCTGACCCCCATATTTGCCCTCTTGGGAACTAGGAATGAGGACAGGTGTATTAGGAATGGCTTCCTGGACAGAAAGGAAAGGATGTTGGAATGAAAGGGACTGTTACAGGAAAAGCCTTAAAAGGAAAGCAAGTTAGGAGGGCTCTCTGTGGCCAGGAATGAAGTGCTCCAGAGCAGCACTTGGAGTTCAAACTAAGAAGTCAGCCAGGTGCAACGAAGTATCTAAGACTTTCTACCTGACATTTGAGTTCTCAAAGCTCTGTTGGAGCCTCTTCAAAGTTTAAAAGCAGGAGACTTGTTATAATTTTATTTTAGTAAAAGCATTCTGCAAGGTGGTGGAAGACTGATAGGAGACAAGGCAGAAGCAGAGGAGAAACCCTCAATCCAGGAAACAGCCAAAAAGGCCTGTGTGAATTGCAATTATACCAGTGGGGCCTGAGAGTAGGTGCCCATGGTAGAATATTGCAGAAGTGAGATCAGGTGGGGTGGCGGTAGTTTGGCAGGGAGTGGTTTATGAGGGAAGAAGGTTAAAGCTTCCTGGTGGCATGCCTAAGACTCTTCATGCTTATTGGGGAGATGACTCTTAGAAAGCCCTGTCTCATGCAGAACTTAATCATCTTTGAAGCCAAGAAAGTTGCATTTCCTTATTACATTTGAAGAACTAATATAAGCTCAGTGGGGAGAGGGACCCAAACTTTCATAATGGCTTCAGAATATATAGGTTATTCTTGGCAGGTTCAGTAGAGACCTTAACCCTGATATGCAGAGAAGGTAAGACAGGGAAACTAGAAGAATAAAAGTAAAAGAAAGAACACTGAAGCATTTAACAAATCGGCAGGAGGCAAGTACTTTTAACTGAGTTGCTTTTTAAAGTCAAGATTTTACTTTTTTAATTGCAATGTCAATGAATGCTCATTATGGAAAAGCTTAAAAGCACAAAAACATTATGAGGAAAAAATTCATATCCTTCCACTCAAATTCAACCACTTAAGTTTATCATTTATTGTTATCCATCCTGTCTTTCTTTCTTATATAGTTATCAAACCTTTAACACACTGTGGTTATTTAGTAGTTCCCTCTTATCTGATGTTTCTCTTTCCTCAGTTTTAGTTAACTCTAGTCAAACCATGGCCTAAAAATATCACATTGAAAATTCAAAAAATAAACAATAAGTTTAAATTGCATGTTCTGAGGAGGGTGATAAAATTTCAGGCCATCCTGCTCCATCCTGTCTGGGGGAAAATATTTATAGTCATGCATTGTTATATTGTGCTTCTCTTTATTGCACTTTACAGGCATTACCATTTTTACATATTGAAGGTCTGTGGCAACCCTGCATTGAGAAAGAATATCAGTGTCATTTTTCCAACAGGCTCAGATAATAGTATTTTGTAGCAATAAAGTATTTCTAAGTTAAGGTGTATACATTTTTAGACATAATGGTATTATACACTTATTAGATTATAGTGTAGTGTAAACATAATTTTTTAAATTTTCATTTATTATTTCCAGAGAGAGAGGAAGGGAGAGAGGCAGAGAGGGGGAGAAACATCAATATATAGTTGCCTTTCATCTGTCGCCAGCCATGAATCTGGCTGGAGACCTGGCTTGCAACCTGGTTATGTGCCCTGGCTGGGGAACCAAACCAGCAACCTTTGGGTTTCCAGGCCAGCACCTTATCCACTGTGCTACCAGCCAGGGCCTAAACATAATTTTTGTATGCACTGGGAAAGTCAGAATTTTTGTGTCTAACTTTATTGTGACATTTACTTTATAGGGGTGGTTTAAAACCCAACCTGCAATGCCTTTGAGGTCTACCTGAATATGTATGTGATATATCTAATGAGGGACTTTTATGGAGAATATTTTTTAAAACTTTTGCAACTTCATCATAAAAAGGCAAAAACTCCATTTTAAAATGGGCAAAGTATTTATTTATTTTTTTAAATGAGGGTGGATCTCTCTCTCTTTTTTTTTTTAAGATGTTATTTATTATTTTTAGAGAGTGGGGAAGGGAGAGGGGCAGAGAGGAAGAGAGACATCAATGTATGGTTGCCTTTCACCTGCCTCCAGCCATGGATCTGGCTGGAGACCTGGCTTGCAACCTGGTTATGTGCCCTGGCTGGGAATTGAACCAGTGACCTGTTAGTTTGCAGGCTGGTGCCTTATCCACTGTGCCACCAGCCAGGGATAAAATGGGCAAAATATTTAAAGAGGCATTTCTCCAAAGAAGGTATATGAATGGCCAAAAACACATAAAAAGATGTCCAACATAATTAATCATTAAGGAATTGCAAGTCAAAACCATAGTGAGATACCACTTTCTACACACTAGAATGGCTATCATTTTTTTAGTAAGTCAATAACAAGTATTGGTTAGGATGTAGAGAAACTGAAATTCTCATATCGTAGCTATGGCATTGTAAAATGGTGCAACCACTTAGAAAAATTGTTCCTCAAAATGTTGGAGTTAGCCTGAAAAATTCTTCAAGAGGAAGAGGTCTTCATATGAAGACCTAAATGTGATTTTTCATAGCAGTATTATTCACAAGAGCCAAAATACAGTGAAAACAACCCAAATGTCCACCAAACATTTGGTGGTAACCAATAAACAAAATGTGGTATATGTATATCCATACAATGGATGATTATTCAGCCATGAAATGGAAATAAGTAGTACTCTATACTTGCTGCAACATGGATGAAACTCAAAAACATTATGCACAACAAAAGAAACCAGACACAAAGACCATATATTGTATGATTTGATTTATAGGAAATGTCTAGAAAAGGCACATATCTAGAGACAGAACTGGAGGTGAGAGTAGAGAGTAAGTTGTCCTGAAGTTTCTTGTAGGGTGACGGGAATATTGTGAAGTTATATTATAGTGATGGTTGTACACTTGTGTAAATATACTAAAAATCATTGAAGCATATACTGAAAACAGATGGATTTCATGATATATAAATTATACCTAAATACAGCTGTTTTATTTTTTTTAATCTTACTTCATTCCACTTTTTCTCCCTTCCTCCCTACTTTTCATATCTTTCTCTTCTTTTCTTCCCTTCCCTTCCTAACTTGCTCTTTTCCCTTACTCTTTTTCCAACTCTTAAGTACAAGGAGCAGTGGATGATTGGATCAAAAAACTTTGGTACATTTACACAATGGAATACTATACAGCAGAAAGAAAGAAGGAACTCCTACCCTTTGCAACAACATGGATGGAACTGGAGAGTATTATGCTTAGTGAAATAAGCCAGTCAGTGAAGGACAAATACCTTATGATCTAAGCCAGTCAGTGAAGGACAAATACCATATGATCTCACCCATTACAGGACATAATGAACAAAACTAACAACAAGCAAAACAGAACCAAATATATGAATACAGTGAATAGGCCTTCAGTGGTCAGGGGAAAGGGGTTGGGGGGAGGGGGTAGGCAGAGGCAAGGAAGGGGAGCAGCTTAGACAAGAACCTAGTATAAAGGAACCATGGACATGGACAACAGGTGGGATTAACTTTGGGGAAAATGGGTGGGTGGGGAGGGGGCAAAGGGGAACAAAAAGGGGATGGATGTAATACAACAACAATAAAATTAAAAAAAAAAAAACATAAATGCTTGGTAAGCATTCATGCTGCCACTCCTCAATTTGAAAAAATTGAATATTTATAGCTTCCTAGACAGCTCTTTCACACATACACACAGTGTCTCTTCTCAACCACAACACTCTCCATCATATCTAAAACCAGCTATCCTAGCCTTTATGTTAAAGGCTTTTGTAACACTTTGTAACACTTTGTAACACTTCTTTATAATTTTAATACTAAGTATGCATCCCTAAATACTTTGTATTAGTTTTGCTTATTTTGAAATAGTTATAAATGTACATTATGTGTCTAATTTGTGTCTGATTTTTTTTATCCAAGATAATGTTTGTAAGAATAGAGTCAGAAACAGAATCACAAATATTCATTGATTTTTGATAGAGTTACCAAGGTAATTCAATGTAAAAATAAAAGTCTTTTTAACAAATGATCAAAATACATAAACATCTACATAAGAAACAAAAGAGAATCTTAACTCTTATATAAAAATTAACTCAAGCCCTGACTGGTGGTACAGTGGATAAGGTGCCAGCCTGTGAACCCAAAAGGTCGCTGGTTTAATTCCCAGCCAGGGCACATAACCAGGTTGCAAGTCAGGTCTCTAGCCAGGTCCTTAGCAGGAGGCAGGTGAAAGCCAACTATACATTGATGTTTCTCACTCCCTCTCTGCCTCTCTCCCTTCCTTTCTTCCTAAAAATAATAAATAAAATCTTTTTAAAAATTAACTAGATATGGATTATGTAGACCTTAGGGTAAAACCCAAAACTCTAAAATTTAAAAACAAAAACAAAAACAAAACAAAACAAAAAAGAAAACAGGAGAAAGAAGCTTTATGAGCTTTGGTAAGGCAAAATTTTTCTAGATAGGACACAAATAGCACAAACCATTAAATTTTGGGGTGGGGATCAATGAATAAACAAACCACAGAAGAAAATATTTGAACAATACATAAGTGATTTATATCTATAATCCATAAGAAAATTAAAATCACAACGAGGTATCACCTCACATCTGTCAGAATGGCCATCATTAACAAATCAACAAATAAGTGCTAGTGAGGATGTGGAGAAAAGGGAGCCCTTTAATTTCATCTCAACCTAGTGAACAAAGCAAACAAATGAGCGAAATAGAACTGGAGGCATGGAAACAAGAAACAGACTCACAGTGACCAGAGGGGAGGGAGAGGGGGATAATGGAAAGAAGGGGAAGGGGCTAGACAAAGAACATGTATAAAGGACCCATGGACATGACAACAGTGTAGGAGTTGACTATGAGAGCAGGGGGTGGGATAGGCGGAGGAGGGCAAAAGAGTGAAAAAGAATTCTCAAAATTTAATAATAATGTCAAGTAATATGTCTAAAACTAAAACCTGACAATACCATGTGGTAGTGAGTATGCAGAACAAATGTCTCTTGCATACATTTCTGGGGGAAGGAGAAAGCAGTACAAACACTTTAGAATACAGTTTGGCAATTTCTTATAAAGCTGAACATTTACTTATAGAACCCAGTGACCTCATTCCTAAGGATATTCTCATTATGGCTTTGTATAGATGAAAGCTGTTTATACTTATGCATTCCATGAATAGGATGGGTGGTGATGGTGGCATTTTACAAGATTCCCACCCCCACCCCAAGCTGGGGTCACCAGCCTACAGCACCAGAACTGGAAAGGAACCCAGATAACATCCAGTTGTGAAAAATAGCAGGATTTCTGTCTGCCAGGGAACATGGCACAGAGAGCCTCTTAAATGGCCAACACATAAAATTTCATTTGCAGCCACTTACTCTGTGCTTCAGCAACAGGGATGCCAAGTGAACTAGAGATGCTTGAGGAGTCTGGGATGGTGCCTTTACAGAGAGAACTAAGGGAGCAGCTGCAAGGATTCCTGTGCTGAATCATCCCCTGTATTGTAGGAGCCTCCTTGCTCAGGCAAAGAAGCCTCCTCCATGTGGCATCAACCAAAGGGGAAGCAATAGACCCACCCATAGGAATTACTCTGCCCCAGCCTATAGAGCTTAAAGCCTGACTGCTGCTTCCAAATCAACTAGATTAACAACTGAAGAAGACAGGCACAGACTGTGGATCACTGGTAGTCTAAAACAGGCTCCCTAGCCAGGCTGGGACAACATATGACATCACCAGGGGTGGATCCAGAAAGAGAAGACAATGCTACCTACCTGCCTGGCTGATGAAGCTCCTCAAAGACAGCAGACTTTGGGTCACAGCTTCATGCACTGGAGACCAATCTGACACAATATCTGTATGGAAAGAGAGGAGCAAGTTATACCCAATTAACGTACTTTAGACCTGTAGGCTCATCCTTGCCTGCCAGTAAGAGTCTAATGGGTGTTCATGGTTGGAGTCAACCAACCAATACTCCCATCAGAAAGTCACTATTTCTAGACTTCTGGTCAAAATGGAAGTAGATACACTTCACCTTCTTGCACAACCATAAGAAGGATTACAACCAACCTCAAAATGGAAAACACTCAAAACTGCCAGAAAATTGAACTGTATGGAAGTCTGACAACCAAGGATTTAAAGACACTTCATCCATATGGGTAGGAGGGGTGGAGATGGGGAGCCATGGTGAAAAGGATGCAGAGTATAGCAGGGAGGAGGCAGTGGTGGATGGCAGAATAGGCGGTTCCATATTCATGTGGGGTGGACAAAAATCAGGAGTGGTACCTTGGGAGCATGCAATCCTAGCCCCAGGCCAGGGTTTCAGCACTTGAAAAATAAAGCCTCATAACTTCTGGCTGTAATAACCACCAGGGGGTAGGCCAGTGGGAAAAACTGCCCATCTCTCAGGAGATTTTGTTTAAAAGTCCCATGTGGTCCTAGAACATACTCATACCCATCCACGCAGGGAACCACCACCAGTGCAACAGCTTGGAGGGTGCCAGTCACACACAAGAAGGTAGTGAAGTGACCTGAAACAGGGTGAATGCTTAGCAAGCCTCCAGCAGTGACGCAGCAGCATTATCTCCTCTCTGACCCTTCCACCAAATACAGTGCCACAAAGAAGTGAAGCAAGTTGTCCTGCCTGGGTGAATACCTAAGGCACTGCCCCATACATCTTAACAAATGTGCTAAGACAGGGAGGCAAAGCACATCTACCCAATACACAGAAAAAAACACAAGGAGGCTGCCAAATTGAGGGGACAAAGAAATATGGCCCAAATGAAAGAACAGAACAAAACCACAGAAAAAGAACTAAACAAAACAGAGAGAGCCAACCTATCAGATGCACAGTTCAAAACACTCGTGATAAAGATGCTCAGAGAAGTTATAAAGGAGGAAATGAAGGCTACACTACACTAAATGAAATAAGGAAAAATCTACAGGGAACCAACAGTGAAGGGAAGGAAGCAGGTATTCAAATCAATAAACATTCAACCAGAACAGAAAGAAGAAACAAGATTTTTTTAAAAACAAGGACAGAGTAAGAAGACTCTAGGGCATCTTCAAGTGTGCCAACATCCAAATCATAGCGATGCCAGAAGGAGAAGAGAAAGGATAAGGAATTGAAAACTTAGTTTAAAAAATAATGAAGGAAAACTTCCCTAACTTGGTGAAGGAAATAGACATAACATACAAGTCCAGGAAGCATGGAGAGTCCCAAAGAAGTTGGACTCAAAGAGGACCATACCAAGACAAATCATAATTAAAATGCTAAAGGTTAAAGAGAAAGAAAGAATCTTAAAAGGGGCATGAGAAAAGAAGAGAGTTACCTACATAGGGATTCCTGTAAGACTATCAGCTGATTTTTCAAAAGATATTTTGCAGGCAAGAAGGACCTGGTAAAAGTATTTAAAGTGATGAAAAGTAAAGACCTACAACCAAGATAACTCTATCCAGCAAAGATAGAGTTATCCATTCAGAATAAAAGGGCAGATGAAGTACTTTCCTGACAAGTAAAGCTAAAGGACTTCATCATCATCATCAAGCTATTATTATATAAAATGTTAAAGGGACTTATTTAAGAAAAAGATTAAAAAATATGAACAGTAAAAGGATAAACACAACTATCAGCAACTGAGTCTAAAAAACAAAAACAAAAGGTAAACAAGAACGGAAACAAATCATAGATATGGAGATCATCTGGAGGGTTATCATCAGGGAGGGTGAAGGGCAAGAATGGGGAAAATGGTACAGGGATTAAGGAGCATCATTGGTAGGTACAACATAGACAGGTGGATGTTAAGAATAGTAAAGTAAATGGAGAAGCCAAATGGGTTATATGGATGACCCTTTGACATGAACTGAGGTGGGGATTGCTGGAGGGTAGAGGGGTACTGGATGGAGGAGGGCAACAGGGGAAAAACTGAAACAACTGTAATTGCATAATCAATAAAATATACTTTAAAAATGATTCCCACCCTAAATCCTCTCCCTCTTCTATCAGTTATATCAATTATAGATAATTGTATTTTCCTGCATAGATTGTTTGAGGAAAGGGTATATATACGAGGGAGAATTTCATGTGTTTCTTAACTTTCTGGCTCTTTTCATCTTCCAAAATTCTGTGTTTTCCTCTCTTGTTTTCTCTTTACCATCCCAAATTCAAGCCATTTTCTCCCTTCTCTTGCATTTTTTTAAAAATTTTATTGTTGTTGTATTACATCCATCCCCTTTTTGCTCCCCTCTGTCCCCCCACCCACCCACCCATTCCCTCCAAAGTCAATCCCACCTGTTGTGAGACAAAATGTACAGGAAAGTTTAAATAATTTTCCAGCCATCACTCATACTTATCACTTAGATTCTATGAGGTGACATTTTGTAATTCTTGCTTATCCCATATTGGTGAAACTACTCTTTCCAACCATCAATTAATACACTTTAGTTTTGATACATTTCAAAGTAAATTGTCCACATCTCCACATTTTACATTAAATACTTTATTATATATATTATTAAATAGAGCGTAGTACTTCTTTACAATTTTAATGTAAGATACACATAAAATGAAATGCATTAATATTTAGTTTACCTTTGCTAAATTTTAGTAATTCATACATCTGTGTAACCCAAACTTCTATCAAGATATAGTACATAACCATAACCCTGGACAGTTTCCTTATGCCCTTTCCCAGTAAACTCTTTACCCCATACTCACAGAGTCAACATTGTTTTGATTTTTCCACCATGGATTAGGTTGGTTTGTTCTAGAATTTCATGTAAATGGAACCATATGGTATGTACTCTTGTGTAGCCTAATTTCTCTCAGCATAATGTTTTTGAGATTGATCCATATTACTTTAATTTTTATTAGTAATTCATTTCTTTTTATTTCTGAGTAGGCTTTTATTGTATGTATATAGCACAGATGATTTATTTTCTGGTTAATGGACTTTGGGGTTGTTTTCAACTTGAGGCTGTTAGTAAATAGCTGCTGTGAATATTCTTGTGAAGGTATTTTTGAATATATTTGTTTTTTCTATTAGGTAAATATGAAGAGTTATGAAAACATAAGTTTTCAAAACATTTAGGGAAATATCCAAGAATTCAATTACTGGATCACATGGCTAGACTGCGATTACCTTTGTAAAAGACTGCCAAACTGTCTCCCAAAGTGGGTATGCCATTTTGCGTTCTCACCAGCAATGAATGAAAGTTCCTGTATATCCATATCCTTACCAGCATTTGATATTGCCAGTGTGAATTTTGCCATTCTATTTTGTTTTATTATTTCATTGTTATTTAAATTTATTGTTATTCAATTAGAGTTGTCTCAATCCCCCCAATCTGTTGCACTCCCCTGTCCCACCCCAAAATCAATCCTCACCCTGTTGTCCATGTCCATGGTTCATTTATAACTGTTCCTTTACTAGACCCATCCTCTTCTTTCCCCCATTATCCCCCTCCCTACTCCACTCTACTCACTATCAATCTGTTCCTTGTGTCCATGCTTCTGGTTCTATTTTGCTCATTTGTTTGTTTTGTTCATTAGGTTCCTCTTATAGGTGAGATCATATAGTATTTGTCTTTCACTGCCTAGCTTATTTCACCTAGCATAACATTCTCCATGTTCACCATGCTGTATAAAAGGGCAAGGAATTCCTTCTTCCCTTCTGTTGCATAGTATTCCATTGTGTAGATCTACCGCAGTTTCTTGATCCACTCATCCACTGACGGGCACTTAGGCTGTTTCTGCACTTGGGTATTGTAAATATTCTACTATGAACATAGGGGAGTATAGGTCCTTCTGAATTAATATTTTAGAATTCTTAGGATATATTCCCAGCAGCAGAATCACTGGGTCATTTTTTTATTTTTTGAGGAAATTCCACTGTTTTCCACAGTACTACATGAGCATGCATTCCCACCAACAGCACACTATAGTTTGCATTTCTCCCCATCCTCACCAGCATTTGTTTATTGATTTGTTAATAATGGCCATTCTGACCAGTTTGAGATGGTATCTCATTGTTTTAATTTGCATCTCTGATGGCTAGTGATGTTGTATGGCCTCCTCAGAGAAGTGTCTGTCCAGTCCTTTGTCCAGTTTTTAATTGGATTGTTTGTCTTCCTGGTGTTCAGTCATATGAGTTCCTTATAAGTTTTGGAGGTCAAACCCTTGTCTGAGGTATCATTGGCAAATATGTTTTCCCATTTGGCTGGTGTTCCCTTTCATTTTGCTAAAATTTTGTTTAGACATGTAGAAGCATTTTAAGTTGATGTAGTCCCATTTGTTTATTCTTTCTTTTACAGCCCTCACCCTAGGAGATATATCAGTGAAAATATTGCTGCATTGGATATCTGAAATTTTTCTGCCTATGCTTTCTTCTAGAACTTTCATGGTGTCATGACTTAAGTCTTTTATTCATCTTGAGTTTATTCTGGTTCATGGTGTAAATTGGCAATCCAGTCACATTTTTTACAGTCTTTTTTATCTATCTGAGTTATGGTATAAGCTGGTAATCTACTCACATTTTTTTTTTTTTTTTGCATGTATTGTGCCTGTCCAGATCTCCTAACACCATTTATTGAGGAGGATATTTTTGTTCCATTTTATGCTCCTGTCCCCTTTGTCAAATATTAATTAACCATAGAAACACAGGTTTATTTCTGGGATCACTATTCTGTTTCATTGATCTTTGTGTCTGCTTTCATGCCAGAACCAGACAGTTTTGATTACAGTGGCCTTGTAATATAGTTTGATATTAAGAATTATGATCTCTCCTACTTGTTCTTTTCTCTCAAAATTGCTGAAGCTATTTAAGGTCATTTATGGTTCCATATAAATTTTTAAAAATATTTATTCTAAATGTGTGAAATATGTCATTAGTACTTTATTTTTTAAATTGATTTACTGTTGTTCTATTACATTGTCCCATTTTTGCCCCATTGCTCTCCCCTGCCCCACCCTCCCAATCCCCTCTCCCACAGTCGACCCCAACCCTGTTGTCCATGTCCATGGTTCATTTATATTAGTTCCTTAACTAACCCCTTCCCCTTATTTTCTCCCTTCTCCCTCCCTATTCTCCCCTCCCCTCTGGTCACTGTCAGTCTGTTCTTTGAGTCCATGTCTCTGGTTTGATTTTGCTCATTTGTATGTTTTGTTCACTAGTTTCCTATATTAGGTAAAATCATATGATATTTGTCTTTCACCACCTAGCTTATTTCACTAAGCATAATACTCTCCATTTCCATCCATGCTATCATGAAAGGTAGGAGTTCCTTCTTTATTTCTGCATGTAGTGTTCCATTGTGTAAATGTACCACAGTTTTTTGATCCACTCATCCACTGATGGGCTCTTAGACTGTTTCCAGCACTTGTCTATGTAAATAATGCTGCTATGAACATAGGGGTTCATAGGTTCTTCTGAATTGGTATTTCAGGATTCTTAGGATACAATCCTAGCAGTGGAATCACTAGATCAAAAGGCAGTTCCAGTTTTAGTTTTTGAGTAAATTCCATACTGTTTTCCAGAGTGTCTACACCAATCTGCATTTCCAACAACAGTGCACTAGGGTTCCTCTTTCTCCACATCCTTGCCAGCACTTATTGTTTGTTGATTTGTTAATGATGGCCATTCTGACCAGTGTGAGGTGGTATCTCCTTGTGGTTTTAATTTGCATCTCTCTGATGGCTAGTGATGATGAGCATTTCTTCATATGCCTATGGGCCTTCTGTATGTCCTCCTTGGAGAAGTGTCTTTTTAGGTCCTTTGCCCATTTTTTAATTGGATTGCATCTTCCCAGTGTTGAGTTGTATAAGTTCTTCATCTATTTTGGAAATCAAACTCTTGTCTGAGGTATCATTGGCAAACATGTTTTCCCAGTCAGTTTCCTTTTCATTTTGCTGTTGTTTTCTTTAGCTGAGCGGAAATTTTTAGTTTGATGTAAAGGATCCAAGTAAGTCATAGTTTATGCAAGTCAAAAAAGGATTGTGCCCTGGCTGGTGTGACACAGTGGATAATGCACCGGCTTGTGAACCCAGAGGTCGCTGGTTCAATCCCCCAGCCAGGGCACATAACAGGTTGCAAGCGAGGTCTCCAGCCAGGTCTATAGCAGGAGGCAGGTGAAAGGCAACCATACATAGCTATTCCTTTCCCTCTCTGCCTCTTTCCCTTCCTCTTTGGAAGTAGTAAATGAAATACTAAAAAAAAAAGGGTGGGGGTTGTGTAGAATAAAGATACAGAAAAAAAGAATTAAAGAGCTAAAATATTATTAAAAATAGGAAAAAAGGAATAGGAAAGAAAAATAAACAAACAAGTCTTTAAACACTGTTACTAAGTCCTGAAACTATAGGGTTAACTCTTAATAACAGGAGGCTTGCCTCTCCAAAAACAGAGTGGGAGCAGGGAAAAGAAAAAAAGTATCAGTTCTTTTAAAATGTATTTTTTATTGTTATTATATTACATTCATCTCATTTTTCCCTCTCTGCTTTTCCCTTCCCTGCCCTCCTTATCTCCACCAACAGTCAATACCACATGTTATCTGTGTCCATGGGTCATCCATGCCAGTTCCTTGACAAAAATGTTCCCCTTCTTTGTCTCCTTCTCCACTTCCCCCTTCCCTTTCCCCTCTGCGCAATGAAAGTATGTTCCTTGTATTCATGTCTCTGGTTCTATTTTGTTTGCTTGTTTGTTTGTTCATTAGTCTTCTGTATTAAGTGAGAACATGTGGTATTTAAATTTTTGCTGCCTGGCTTATTTCGCTAAACATAATACTCTTCAGTTCCATCCATGCTATTGCAAATGCTAGTTCTTTCTTTCTTTCTGCTTCGTAGAACTCCATTGTATAAATGTACCAAAGTCTTTTGATCCATTCATCCACTGAAGGCACTTAAGCTGTTTCCAGCACTTGGCTATTGTAAATAGCGCTGCTATGAACATATGGGTACACAGGTTCTTATGAATTGGTGTTTCAGGGTTCTTCAAGTATAATAATCCTATTAGTGGAATTGCTGGATCAAAAGGCAGTTCCATTTCTAGTTTTTTGAGGAAATTCCATACTGTCTTTCATAGTGGCAGCACCAGACTGCATTCACACCTGCAATGTACCAGGGTTCTCTTTTCTCCACATCCTCGTCAGCACTTGTTGTTTGTTGATTTGTTGATGATTCCCATTGTGACGGACATGAGGTGGTATCTTGTTTTTTTTAAAAAAGGATTTTATTTATTATTTTTAGAAAGAAGGGAAGGGAGAGAGGCAGATAGGGAGAAAGACATCAATGTATGGTTGTCTTTCACCTGCCTCCAGCCGCAGACCTGGCTGGAGACCTGGCTTGCAACCTGGTTATGTGCCATGGCTAGGGAATCGAACCAGCAGTCTCTGGGTTTACAGACCAGTGCCTTATCCACTGTGCTACCAGCTAGGGCTCTTGTTGTAGTTTTAATTTGCATCTCTCTGATGGCTAGTGATGTTGAGCATTCTTTCATGTGCCTATGGCCCCTTTGTAAGTCTTCCTTGGATAAGTGTCTGTTCAGGTCCTTTGCCCATTTTTTAATTAGGCTGTCTGTCTCCCTGGTGTTGAGTCATATTAGTTCTTTATATATTTTAGAGATCAAACCCTTGTCTGCAGTGTCATTGGCAAATATGTTTTCCCATACGGTAGGTTCCCTTTTTATTTTGTTGATGTTTTCTTTGGCTAAGGAGAAAATTTTTGGTTTGATATTTGTAAATCAATAAATGTAATACACCGCATAAACAAACTGAAAGACAAAAACCATATGATCATATCACTAGATGCTGAAAAAGCAGTTGATCAAGTACAGTACCCTTTCATGATAAAAACTCTCAGCAAGATGGGAATAGAGAGAACATACCTCAACATAATAAAGGCCATATATGAGAAGCCTGCAGGTAATATCATACTCAACAGGCAATAACTGCAAGCCTTTCTCTTACTCAGGAACAAGTCAAGGGTATCCACTCTCTCCACTTCTATTCAACATAGTCTTGGAAGTTCTAGCCACAGAATCAGACCAATAAATAAATAAATAAATAAAAATGAAAAAGGAAGAAAGAAAGAAAGAAAAGAATCAAAGGCATTCAGATTGGAAAGGAGGAAGTAAAACTGTCATTATTTGCAGATGACATGATAATGTACATAGAAAACCCTATAGACGCCACTAAAAAACTACTCCACCTAATAACTGAATTTGGTAGAACAGCTGCATACAAAGTCAATGTCCAGAAATCAAAGGCATTTTTATACACCAACAATGAAACATCATTGCTGGAAGCTAGAAAATAAATCCCATTTACCATTTACCATAGCAATAAAAAAAATAAAGTACCTAGGAATAAACTTGACCTAAGAAGTAAATGACTTGTACTCAGAAAACTACAGAATACTGAAGAAAGAAATTTAAAAAGATATAAATAAATGGAAGCATATACCATGTTCATAGTTGGGAAGAATTAACATCATTAAAATTTCCATACTACCCAAAGCCATCTATAGATTCAAAGCAATCCCTATTAAAATACCAATGTCATATTTTACAGAATTAGAACAAACACTTAAAAAATTCACATGGAGTCAAAAATGACCCTGAATAGCTACAGCAATTCTGGGGAAGAAGAACGAAGTAGGAGGAATCACAATACCAGATATCAAGCTGTATTACAAAGCCATAGTAACAAAAACCGTCTGGTACTAGCACAAGAACAAACAGGTCAATGGAACAGAATAGAGATCCCAGAAATAAACCAAGGACTGTATGGGAAACTAATATTCAGTAAAGGGGGAAGGAACATAAAATGGACTGCAAATCACCTCTTCAACAAGTGGTGTTGGGAGAACTGGACAGGCACATGCAAAAAAATGAAACTTAGACACCAGAATAAACTCAAGATGGATAAATGGATAAAAGACTTAAGCATAAGCAGTGCTACCATAAAAGCCCTAGAGGAAAACATCGGCAAAAATTTGTAGATATCCCACGCAGCAAAATTTTCACCTACAATCTCCCAAGGCAAAGGAAATAAAGGAACAAATAAACAAATGGGACTACATTAAAAAGTATCAGTTTTAAACTCAAGCCAGGGCCTAGGGCCCAAGCCTGTGGTTTCTCCACTTCTTTCTAGGCCCTACCTAAAAGTATAAGGCAAGGGTAGGGAAGTCTACTTCCAAACCCATCTCAAGAATTATTGACTAAGATTTTTGCATATTTGCAAGAGTCTAAAGCTAGACTCTTAGACAGGTTGAGTAATTGCATCAGAGTAAGTGCAACAGTCTAACCCTTGGAAATATATTGGACATGTACTTTTCCACAGAACAATTCAGCCTCAGATGCTCCAAATTAAGCTCCCAGAGCTATTAACTCTCAACAGCCTTCAACAGTTACTTAAGACTATTAATTGGCTACAGCCCAGTTTGGGTATTACCACCCATCAATTAACTAATCTTTTTATTACCCTAAAGCAGGAATGTCTAACTCATTTTCACTGGGGGCCACATCAGCCTTGTGGTTGCCTTCAAAAGGCTGAATGTAATTTTGGGACTGTATAAATGTAACTACTCCTTAACAGTTAAGCTAATCAAGGTGCTGGGCCGTAGGTGTCAGGCTGGATAAAACAAGGTGGAGGACTGGATTCGACCCACGGGACTTTGCCACCTATGCACTAAAGGGAGACTAACCTCCACTCTCCACGAGGTCTCTTCCCTCAAGCCCTACAACAATTAGACCTCATTAATCAACATATTAGCCAGTGATAGCTCTCAAGAGTTAGTCTTCAGGAGCCTGTCAAACTTTTTTACTTTCCAACACAGGCACCTCTATGGTTAGTTGCTGTCTCAACTGGGCATGGTTGAATGGCTGTTCCTTTCTCACCAGCCCCAACTTACTATTACCACCCACGTGATGGCACGTTGCCACCTAATCATCAAAGGCTTTGAGAGGACCCCAGCATCTCTTCGGCCATGACTTGGCTGTTAGGTCCCACTCACTTAGCTCTATTTGCACCAATTACTCCATCTTGAGAATTCCAATGTGCTGTTGCAGAGTGTAGGCAAAATAGAACTCAGTTTACCTTCAAATAAATTATTGCAGAACATCCCCATGCTTAACCTCCAATTAAAAGACAGAATCAGCCAGACTCCTATTTCTAGGGCTAAAACTATTTTTATAGATGTGTCTGGCAAGACTAGTAAGGCCATGATTACCTGGAAGGAAGGTCAAAAGTGGAAGTACTGTTGTCACTCGAAATCATTCTTCCATTCAGGAGGCAGAACTTTCAGGAGCTACTATGGCCCTGCAGTAGTGGCCCCATGGGCCTCTCAACCTCATTTGTAACTCTGGATATATTGTTTATACTATGTTGCATCTAGACCAAGCTTTACTTAAGTACTTAAGGGGTCTATTGACCACCCCCACCCCCTCGGCTCTCTTTTAAGTTTTATCTTTACTTTGCAAAGCCTTCTTGACAAGAGAGAGCACAGTTTGTCACTTGTATTAGCTCCCATATATGGGCCCTGGCTGAAGGCAAAAACAGGGCCGATGCCCTAGTGAGTATTGTGACAACCTTTCAGAATGCAGTCACCTCCCATTTATTTTATCATCAAAATAGCCAGGCACTTAGCTGGTGAGTTCTGGCTCCCAGGCTCCCAAGCCTAGCAAATCATCAGGAAGTGTCCCAACTGTCAGGCAGTTAGCAAGGTTCTGCCAAGTATAGGGGTCAACCTTCAAGGTCTGGCCCTTCAAATAATTTGGCAAACTAATGTAACTCATTATACTCCCTTTGGCATGTTTAAGTATATCCATATCTCAGTAGATACTTACTCAGAAGTGTTGCATGCCTCTATCCTTACTGGTGAATAGGCCAAACAAATTCAGGCCCATTGGCTTGAGGCATTTAGCCATTTAGGCCAACCCCAGCAAGTACAAACAGACAATGGTCCTGGCTATGTGGCCTGCTCCATGCAGGAATTTTTGCAACAATGGGAAATTCAACATAAAACTGGTATTCCTTATAACCCCATGGGCCAAGCTATTGTTGAATATGCCCACCATACCTTTAAAAGGCTTCTTAACAAAAAAGGTGGAGTATGGAGTCCTCCCCACAAAACTTGATCATGTTAGTTATGTATACTTAAAACTTTTAGAATTGTGATGACTGCCTTACTTCAGCAATTGAAAGACACTTCTGCCACTTTTGCCATGAGTCAGAAAACAAGGGACCTTGACCCTTGGTATTATACAGGGACATTCTAGAAGAAGGGAACAGGGAAGGACCAGTGGATTTATTAACATGGGGAAGAGGGTATGTTTTTATTTCAACCCCAACAAGTCCTCTGTGGCTACCTGCCAAAAGAATGAAACCCTACCATGGGAGATAGATCTCAAACCCTGGTGGATAATGTGAGAGAAGCAGATCTGGCATCTGGAGGAAGTGACCAACCAACTGACTCATGTAGTTGTCATGGAGTCCTGACAAGCTTGTTGCTGTGATAAGAGGAAGCGGATGGCAGAATCCAACCAGGAGAACTTAGCCCCCGAAGCTCCAAGGATAACCTGGGGAAACATCAAGGCCCTCAGTAATGAGGCTGAGGCAATTATTAAGAAGGAAGGCAGGCTCAGAGGATACACCGGAAAACTGGTTTTTAGCTTATCCATGATATCCTATAATTCTACCAAGCTGATGTTGATCCTTACTTTATTGGCCTGTCTAAGAGGCTTAGGCCTTGCATCTGAGCCTCAGTATATGTACTGGAGTCACATTCTTGACCCACCAATGTTTAAGTTTCATACTTGGTGGAATGCAGAGCCCCCATTGTCTTCTAACGATACTGAATGGACAAGGAGGGACATGATTCCAACAGGATGGGCCCTTAGAAGAGAAACGGCACTGGCTGCACATCCCAGAAAATATTGTGTATGTAACTGAACATCTGCCTGCTTGTTTCTCTACCTTGCTTAACACCTGATGTCTGCTCATTGCTTCTCAGTGGTGCAAAGCTTATGCTGTTACCAAGGTGGGGACCACAACTAACTTGTCCCTGGTGAAGACTGTGGGCATTTGGCCAATAGAGGGCACGACCAGTGATGGCCCTTCTAATGTCCCTGTTTGAAAGATTGGATCTAATAATAAGTCCAATTACTTGGTCCTTGTGCCGAGACTCTGAGGCTTCACTTACTAAGATCCCCTACACCCCACTTTTGGCATGTAACTGGAGAGCTAAGTGGGGAATGTATTATATGTTGCCTCAGGTCCTCTAGCAGTTCCACTGTGCCCAACAAGGGCTATAATAATCTGGCATGGAACAACAGGGAAACTGGGACCCCTATAAATAGAATTGTATCACTTAATCATACTAGCCCTTGGCATACTAATACCTGGAGGGTTGGACTGCCTTTTGCAGATCGCCTTTGAGGCTGAGCCCTATACGAGAAGTCCCAACTGTCACCTAACCAGAACTCTTCTTGGGTCATAGTTTGTACCTTCCTTCCTTATCGCCCCTTAGCTATTCCCAGTATGACTCATCTTAATTATAATAGTAATTTAAATATATGTAGCCTTTAAACCTCCCCTGGCTCTATATACATCAGTTGTCTTACCCACTCTCATGTCACTCAACTTAATCTGACTACTGTCTTTGTGGTCTGGAGACAGACAGAGATTTGGCTTCCAGTCAATATTACCTGGGAATGGGAGGACCTGGGGGTCTTGCTACCCTCAACCATGCTCTCTCCCAAGTGAGAGTACAATGTTTCTTAGGAACCCTTCTTGCTTGCATTATTTCTGCCATTGTCATTGTTGCCTCCACTGCTGAGGCTGCCACTGAATCAGTCCAAGCTGCTCATGCTGCTAATACTGACCAGGAAATGGTCCACCAGATACAAATCAACCAGAAAATCCTCACCTGACTCTCAGCTGTAGAATCTGCAGTAATGTGGCTGGAAGAATGACAGAATACTCTAGTCACTCGCCAGCAGCTCACGTGCAACTCAGGTTGCTCCAAGCTCTGTGTCATTCCTCTCAGGTGGAATTCCAGCTAGCATTCTTGGGAGGAGGTCCAGCGCAGTCTGTGAAAAGTCTTCTCTACTAACTTGAAGGGTCAAATTGATGACTCCAGCTTGAACTCCACCAACAACTCCAGGGTGTTAAGCAACTGATAGAGCAGAAAGTCTTTCAGACCCTTTGTGAAATCTAGAATTGCTGAACCCTAAGAACTGGTTTGAGGGACTGAACTTCTATATCTGGATTCTTGGGGCTGCTGGCTGTCTATTGATTATTATAAAAGTCTGTGTCCTAAGATGTTTGTGAGCTGTTCTCCCAAGATTGCATACATGAAAGGCAAGTAGCAGGTTTCATTGATCTGATCACCGTGTTGGCCATAACAAAAAAGGGGAAGAAGTAGAGGACTGCTTTGTGTGGTTTTGGAAACTGTAGCACCTGTGCAAGCCAGGCCCAGAAAGCAGGCCTGTAAGCCTTGACCAAAAACTGGAAGCAGGTGGCAGGAACAATCTGAAACCTTCAAAGAGGTTTCCGTGGAAAAATCAGGCCTTGAAATGCAATATATACCTTGAAGCCTACTCTGCTTTGTGTATGTTCTGATCCTAATTAATGGATGTTTGAGTTAAGGTACAAAATGAACTCCTGAAGTATGTTTTATTAATGCTCTGGTACCAGTGAGTCTGACCATCTTTGACCAAATACTGCTCTCTGTGTTTTATAATTTACTCTCCCTAGACACTGATTATTTTATGGCAAACATCTGCACCTTTTTTTTTCTTTTCTTTTTTTGCATGTATTTGCCCCAATAAAAGCTATATTGGGAAAGAGGACTATGCACAATCACCATTACAGAGAATTTTCTCTCCCCAGGAATTTTGAGTCTGAGTCAGTTTGTTCTTTGTTCAATCCGTGATTGGAGGACTCCACAGGATGGGGATCCCCCACAAAATATGTCATTGGTATTTTAACAGGGATTGCATTGAATCTATAGATGGCTTTGGGTAGTATGGGCATTTTTACCATGTTACTTCTTCCCATCCATGAACATGGCATATGCTTCCATTTATTTGTATCTTCTTTAATTTCCTTCTCCAGTGTTCTGTAGTTTTCTGAGGACAGATGTTTTACCTCCTTGGTTAAGTTTATTCCTAGGTATTTTATTTTTCTTGCTGTTATAGTAAATAGGAATTTTTTTTTCTAGTTTAAATCTCTGATGTTTCACTGTTGGTGTACAAAATGCTTCTATTTCTGGATATTGACTTTGTATCCAGCTATTATGCCGAATACACTTATTAGGTTGAGTAGTTTTCTTGTTGGAGTGTATAGAGTTTTCTATATTTACGATCATGTCATCTGCAAATAATGACAGTTTAACTTCTCCCTTTCCAATTTGGATGCCTTTTATCCCTTTTTCTTGTCTGGTTGTTGAGGCTGGAACTTTCAAAACTATATTGAATAGAAGTGGAGAGAGTGGGCATAACATTCACAAATCAATAAATATACCACATGAAGGACAAACACCATACGTTCATTTCTTCTTCTTTTTTTTTTCAATTTTATTGTTGTTGTATTACATCCATCCCCTTTTTGCTCCCCTCTGTCCCCCTCCCCACCCACCCATTCCCCACAAAGTCAATCCCACCTGTTGTCCATGTCCATGGTTCCTTTATACTAGGTTCTTGTCTAAGCTGCTCCCCTTCTTTGCATCTACCTCTCCCTCCCCGCTACCCTGTTCCCCTGACCACTGAAGGCCTATTTCTTGTATTCATATACTTGGTTCTGTTTTGCTTGTTGTTAGTTTTGTTCATTATTGTCCCGTAATGGGTGAGATCATATGATATTTGTCCTTCACTGACTGGCTTATTTCACTAAGCATAATACTCTCCAGTTCCATCCATGTTGTTGCAAAGGGTACAAGTTCCTTCTTTCTTTCTGCTACATAGAATTCCATTGTGTA
>PVIW01011230.1:0-38866 GCA_004026585.1 Noctilio leporinus
TAAAAAAAAAAAAAAAAAAAAAAAGGAAAAGACAAGGAAATATACCCAGGAAAGAGTTTGTGTGCCTAACTTACACCAAATATTTCCTGGATATATTATATTGCTGCTAATAACCCTAATTGCAAGTTAGGTAAGACATGTGAATCTATCTTTTTTGACATTAGATACACTCAATTTGAGCAGAGAAGCTCAAATGGAAAATGAAATGCTGTGACTGGATAAAACAAATAAAGCATATACATTTTTTGGTGATGGATATGCATAATGAAGGTAAAAATAAAATGAATAGGTCACCTAAACTGGAATAGATGAAAGAATACTTTAGAGTTCATAAGAAGTTTTCCTTGCAAAAAGATCAAACAATAGTTGAAAGTATGTTTAAAAGCTGCATTGTGGTAGAACTTCTATTCTAAAATTCTTCTTTAGCTTTCCATTTGAGAACACACATTAGCTGTTAGGTTAGCATTAAATATGGAAATGTCAAAATGACCACCGTCTCAGTGAGGATGAAAGGGAAAACAGCGACTTGTTGTAAAAACACGTCATTAACTATATTTGCACCTCTAGTTCATTGACCTTGAGAATATAGGTCTTTTTTCTTTACCATCACAGACAGTTCCACCCTCTGGGAGAATGAACCACTAATATTTAGTAAGGTGTGTCTGGGAGTTTTTCTTTGAAGATATTATGTCCCATTGTCATGAGGTCTTACTTGGATCGATCTCAGTCATTCTCAAATTATCAGGGACATCTTTTTAAAAATAGATTTCCTTTTAAACAACTGTAGCATAAGACAACCATGACAAAACAAACATATTAAAAAGGACTCATTTTAAAGATTTGAGTAACTATGGTCTAATTTTTCAGAAATCACCTAATTACTTTTTCTTTGCAGAGACAAGGTAGGACAATCAATCAACTTACATTGATTTGAGTAAACCTGGAGTTTGTTTCCCTCAGCTGCTTAATATACTTAAAAGGGCATAATATGAATATTTTTCTAGGAGGAATTATGTTATATGGCATTTGACACATTATGACATATATGATTATATGACACATTAAAAAAAACTACGTTTATAACTGATGACTTAATCCATGCTTGAAATCTTTTGTGTGGCCCCTACTCCAATCCTGACCATCTGTTCAGCATTTGGGGCAGGAAATTAACCTATGCGCTCAGAAGATGCTTCTTCTGAGCGCATCTTTATATTGCATTAATCAAAATACTAATTTGTTCATTATAAGCTTCCTGATAGAAAAGACTGCACTTATTTTCTAAAATTGTGTATTTTCGGTGAGTTCTTAAAAAATGAGCTATAAATAATGATGTCTTGATATACTGCAATGCCAAATACTTCTCTCATTCTTTTCCTTCTTGTACTTTTATACCCCTTTTTGTGGATTTTGCTCTTCAGCATTAGATGAAACAAGGCCATCAATCAACACCATCAACTCGTCATCAATCCCATTTCTTCCCTGTCATCTCTCCCCTTGTCTAGTATTTTTATTCATAGCAAGGATAAGAAACCCAAGACTATTAAAAAGCACTTAAATGTAGCAGCAACTTATTTATAACTTAAACTCTAGGTTCTTTTATTTTAAAATGTACAACTCACCTTCTGGAAGACACACTTTTTGATAGACATGTCACTTCCCTAAGTTGTATTCTAAGAAAAACTGCATCTGTTTGAATTGGCCCTCCTTTCCCTGGTTGATTTTGGGGTTGCTATACACACCTATGAGGAAGTGATGTAACAGGAGCATTCTAGGGATGCTGTTGATTCTTGTGTGTGTTATAGAGTTTTCTAGAGCAATTTTGGAGTGTTAAGTGAAAAATAAGAAAAAGAAATAAAATAACCTGGGAATAAAAACAACCAGTATTGAGTACCTGCTCTGTACCAGATGCTTCATATACATTTTTCTACTTGACCTTATAATAGCCTTATACAGTGTGGATTATTACCTTATTTCCTAGCTCAAGGATGGGAGGCAGAGAGACAATGGGTAACATACAAAACAGAAGAGCTGGGTTTTAAGCGCAGGTATATCTGACTTTGGAGCCTATGTTCATTCCATGTCGCAAACTTATTAGCAAGAAAGCAGTGACACATTTTATTCTCATCATGGGGAAGTCATGTTGGTCAGCCCATTCTCTCATTGGACCCTGCTCCTGCCAAAAAGTCAGCAAGGATAGAAACAATACTTGGGTGATCAGCTCTATTATAAAAAAGAAATCAATGTACCATCATCCAAAATATTTACACATTTACACCTAGAGCATAAATATACAATATTTCTTCATAGTCTTTTATCCTTTTTATTGAATTTTTTGGGTGACAATGGTTAACAAAATTATATAGGTTTCAGGTGCACAATTCTACAACACATCTTTTGTACACTGTGTTGTGTGTTCACCACCCCAAGTCTTTATCTATCACCATTTATTCCCCTAAACCCTCCTCCACCTCTTTCCAAACTCCTTCCCCCTGGCAATCATCATACTGTTGTCTAGGTCATGATTTTTTTCTGTTGTTATTCTTTTTTGCTCCACCCTGCCCTCCCCAACCCCCAACAGTTTTCAGCCTGCTCTCTATCTACGAATCTGTCATTGTTTTGCTTGTTCAGTTTTTTCTTTAGATTCCCCATATGAGTGAAATCGTATGCTATTTGTCTCTCTCTAATGGGCTAATTTCACTTAGCATAATACTCTCCAGGTCCATCCATGCTGTCACAAAGGGTAAGATTTCCCTTTTTATGACCAAGTAGTATTCCATTGTGTAAATATACCATAGCTTTTAAAATCCATTTATTTGTTGAGTACCATGTTATTTAGCTACCATGTCTTCATGTGTTTTTCATTTTTTTCTTGTAGTTGATTTATAATTTCATGGCATTATGGCAAGAGGTACTTGATATGATGTCAATCTTCTTCAATTTATTGAGACTTGTTTTGTGTCCTAACATGTGGTTTACCCTAGAAAATGTTCCCTGTGCACTTGAAAAGAACGTATATCCTGCTGTTTTGAAGTGAAATGCTCTGAAGATAACAATGAAATCCATCTGATCTAGTGTGTCATTTAAGGTGCATTTTCTTGTCTAGAAGACCTAACCATTGATGTCAATGGGGTGTTAAACCCCGCTACTATAACTGCATTACTGTTAAATTCTCCCCTTATGTCCATCAAGATTTGCTTTACATATTTAGGTGCTTCTGTGTTGGGTTCCTAAATGTTTATAAGGGTTATATCCTTTTGTTGGATTGCTCCCTGTATCATTATATAATGCCCTTCTTTGTTTCTTATTATAGCCTTTGTTTTCAAGTGTATTTTGTCAGATATAAGTATTACTTTGCCAGTAGTTTTTCTTTCCATTTGCATGGCATATGTTCTTCCAACCCTTTTAATCTTTTATTCTGAGGTGGGCCTCTGTAGACAGTAAATATTTGGCTCCTATTTTCTGATTCATTCTGCTACTGTATGTCTTTTGATTGGAGCACTTAAATCATTTACATTAAAAATGATTATTGATAGGTTTTATTTTTTTACTATATTCTTCTGTTTCCTTCCTCCTCCTTCTCCTTCCCCTTCTTCCCTTCCATCCCTCCCCCCTATGCCCTTCCTTGCCACCCCCCCAACCACCCTCCTCCTGTTATCATTTAACATTTCTTGTAATACTGGTTTGGTGGTAACGAACTCCTTTAGTTTTTTTCTTGATTGAGAAACTTTTATTTCTCCTTTAATTTGAAATGATAACCATGCCAGGTAAATTAGTCTTGGTTTAGGTCCTTGCTTTTCATCATTTTGAATATTTCATGCCAATCCCTTCTGGCCTGAAATATTTCTGTTGAGAAATCAGCTGAGGTCTTATGTGAGTTCCCTTGTAGGTAACTAACCTACAAGGGTTCTCATGACTTTTAAGATTATCTCTTTGTCTTTAACCTTTTTCCATTTTAATTATGATGTATCTTGGTGTGGCCTCTTTGAGTCCTTCCAGTTTGGGACTCTCAGTGCTTCCTGGACTTGTGTGTTTTTTTAAAGCATACTTTATTGATTATGTTATTAAATTGTCCCAATTTTTTTCCCTTTGCCATCCTCTGCTATGTACCCTTCTTCCCTTCCAGTAATTTCCTTCCCTTTGTTCATGTCCATGGATATATAAATTTTTTCATTTCTCCATTTCCTATACTATTCTTAATATCTCCCTGTCTATTTTGTACCTATAAATTATGCTTTTTAATCCCTGAACCTTTTCTCCAATCTTCCCTTTTCCCCTTCCAGATGATAACTCTGCAAATGATCTCCATACATATGATTCTGTTCCAGTTCTAGTTGTTTGCTTAGTTTTTTAAAGGCTAGTTGTTGATAGTTGTAAATTTGTTGCCTTTTTAATGTTCATAGTTTTGACCTTCTTTTTTTCTTAAATAAGTCCCTTTAACATTTTTTTGTAATAGTGACTTGGTGATGATGAATTCCTTTACCTTTACCTTGTCTGGGAAGCACTTTGTCTGTCCTTCCATTCTGAATGATAGCTTTGCTGGATAGAGTAATATTGGTTATAGGTCTTTGTTTTTCATCACTCTGAATACTTCTTGCTGGGCCCTTCTTGCCTGTAAAGTTTATTTTGAGAAATCAGCTGACAGTCTTCTGGGAACTCCCCTGTAGGTAACTAACTTTTTTTCTCTTGCTGCTTTTAAAGTTCTCTCTTTATCTTTAACCCTTGGTATTTTAATTATGTGTCTTGTTGTGGTCCTTGTTGAGTCCAACTTGCTTGGGACTCTCTGTGTGTCCTGGACTTGTATGTCTATTTCCTTCACCAAATTAGGGAAGTTTTCTTAATTACTTTTTGAAATAAGTTTTCAATTTCTTGCTGTTCCTCTCCTTCTTCTGTGACCCCTATGATCTGGAGATGTCCCAGAAGCTTCTTATAGTATCCTCGTTTTTTGAATTCTTGTTCCTTCATTCTGTTCTGGTTGACTGTTTATTTCTTCCCTATGTTCCAAATCATTGATTTGAATCCCAGCTACCTTCCCATCACTATTGGTTCCCTGTAGATTTTTTTTTAGTTTCATTTAGTATAACCTTCATTTCCTCCTTGATGTTGTTGCTTTACTTGATGAGTTCTTTGAGCATCTTGATCATCAGTGTTTTGAACTTTGTATATGATAGGCTGGCTATCTCTGTTTCATTTAGTTCTTTTTCTGGGGTTTTGTTCTGTTCTTTCATTTGGGCCATAATTCTTAGTCTCCTCAACTTGGCAGCTTCCTTGTGTTTGTTTTTATGTTTTCGGTAGAGGTGCTTTGACTTTCTTGTAAAAGGCATTGTAAAATCATGTGGAGCAGGGCCTTAGGTAATTGCCAGTGTTGGGTAACCCACTTCACTGCTTTGTGGCTCAGTGTGTGTGAGGAGTTTTCAGAGAGGGACAGTACCACTGCCTGTCTTCTGGAGGTTTACCCTATACTCATTCTGTTTCTAGTCACTTCACTCACTCCTGAAATGTGACTAGCATCCTTCCAGCTGTTGCCCTAGTGTTGAATCCCTGAGTGGGTGGGTTTGCCTAAGTTTTAAGACGTGAAGGCCCTTAAAAGCAAATTTTCCTGAAAATTTGTCAGCTTATTCCACTGCCCCAAACCCCACTGGTTTTTACAGTCAGATGTTATGGGATTTTATATTCCCGGTGCTAGGAACCCTGGGCTGTGCAACTTGGCCTGCGGTTGGGATTGCTCACTCCCAAGGTATCCCTCCTGACTTTTATCCACCACATGTGAATATGGGACAGCGTGTGCCTGTTCCACTTCTGCCACCACCTCTCTGTACCATATGATATCTCCTCACCTCTCTGCCCTGTCTCTGCATCTCTACTCATCTTACCCACCTGGATGTTTATGGCTTCTTTAAATCTGTGGTTATTGGGCTTACATACACTTTGATTTTATGACAGTTCTAGGTGTTATTTATTTTTGAGATTTAGTTGTAATTCTTTTTGTGGTTGTTCTAAGAGGCAGAGTTTGTCTATCTACACCTCCATCTTGACTAGAAGTCTGGACTTGTGTGTTTTTTTCCTTCACCAGATTTGGGAAATTTTTGGTCATTGTTTTTAAAATAGGTTCTTGATACCTTGGTCTCTCTCTTCTCCTATGGTATTCCTATTATGTGGATGCTGTTATGCTTCATCTTGTCCAAAGGTCTCTTAAATTATCCTCACTTTTTTTTTTTTTTTTTGACTGAGTGCTTTTTCTAGCTTATCTTCCAAGTTGCTTATTAGGTCCTCTGCTTCATCCAGCGTACTGTTTAATCTTTCATGTATTCTTCATTTCTGGTTGTCTTTTATTTTATGATCTCTATCCCTTTTCCATGCTGTTAAGCATCCTTATAACCATTACTTTGAATTCTATATCTAATAAATTGTTTGCCTCCATTTCATTTGCTCCTTTTCTAGAGTTTTTTCTTATTCTTTCATTTGGGGCCTTCTTTGCCTTCTCATTTTGGCTTCCTCTTTATATTTGTTTTTATGTATTAGATTGATTTTCTATGACTCTTAGTCTTTGTAGGGTGGTCTTATGTGGTAAGTGTTCTGTGGAGTCCAGTGATACAGTCTCCTTAATCATCTGTTGCTTCAGGAACATCTTTTGTGTGGGTTATGTGGTCCCTCCTATTTTAATTAAATCTTGATTGCTATTGTTACTCTTGTGCATTGAATCAACCCTCAGGCTGGCTGACTGTGATAGTCAACCCAACCACTGTGTGCAAACTGCTGTGCAGCTGCTGACCACATGAAATGGAAATCACCTCAGCAGGGTTTGGTGCCTGCCATTTCCCTTTGGATGTGCTATTTGTGAAGCTTATTGGATCCTGTTCTGATATTGTCTGAAGCTGGTCACTGAGTGTGTTGATTCTGAGACCTCATGGGAAGGATGTTGGTGCTGCCCAATGTAAGATGCTGCCTGCGACTGGCCCTTGGCAACATGTTTGGTACTACAAATGATTCACAGTTTGTGACTGCCTGTGCTGGGCCTGGGCATATGCAGGAAGGACCAAGCTGCACACCAAGCCCAGCTTTTACAAGCATCAAGCCCAGTGGCAGGTCAGCAAAAGACCTAAGGCACCTTGACAAATTCTGCCTCCTCCTGCCTCTGTCTGTTGGCTGCCTGTTAGGCCCAGTCACTGGAAGAGCCTCTGCTGTGCTCTTCAGCAAGACATAAGCTTCAGAATGTGGGGCAAGTGGGAACCCAGAGGGTGTAGCTATCTTCAGGCCGATGCCGTGTGGAGGTGAGTGCCCCATCCAGGAAAGATGGCACTGGTCTCAATTTGGCTTCTTCTGTAAATTCCTGGTTATAAGACTTCTCCTTAGTTAGTTTTCAGTTTGTTATTTAGGATAAGTGTTCTATAATTTAGTTGTATTTCCAATTTTGTCCTGGGAAGAAGTGAGGGTTACTTCTCTTTTCTTTACTGCCATCTTGGATCTCTTTGTAGATTTTTTAAATCTACTTTAACTTATAATTGTAAGAAAAGAGTACCTATCATCTTAAAAACTTTCATACCATTTTGTTATTATCTGTGGCCTATAATAAATGAAAACATTTCTTTTTATTACATTTTTGGTTTGATGGGAAAAATAGGACATATTCATGTTTTGGAGATTTTTTTTTCAAGAAAGAAATTGATAAAAAATAACACAAGAAAAGATGAGAGACAAGACTCATAGAAATGTTCTTCGGTGCTTAACTTTTCTTTTTAATATTTACATGGTAGATGTTCAGCATAAATGGGCACATCAAAGAGTTAAAATTAGAAAAGAGTAGAGAAAGAAAGAAAGGAAGTTGATAGGCAAGGAAAGACTATGTTGTAGGATAATGATGAGGAATTTGCTGTTGCTTTGTAGCTATATTCTGAGTTTGTGTCTCTACCATCATCATGGTTTATTAAGAACATGATATGATGTGATGCAGGGGATATTTATAAAGTAAATCTTAATTGTTACATTATTTCTTTCATTAAACATTTTCATTCAATTTTAACATCTGAAATACTGTGCTAGATGCTTAAAAGTGAAGCACCCTTTGCTAATTGGATATGAGTTAAAGGAGGGTACATATACTGTCATCATTTGTCAGAGATGGCTCCATGGAAGGCATGGAAAAGATAAATCAAGTAATTAACCATTTATATTATTGGTGGTTCTCAGGGCATAGATATTGTGTAATAGGATAGGTAAGTTTTTTTTTTTTTCATTTAGAAAGTAAACCATTTCCTTTTTCCTTCTATAGACTTAAACAATTTAAAAACTCTCTTTAGAATACTAAGAACACTAAAGTGTATGAAAGTTAGCTCCTCACATGCAAGTCAGATGAAAAATTTATAGAAAGCGGGCAATAAACTTAATAAGGTGTTATATAATATGCAGAATAAATATTAGTACAGTGCATGAACCTAAATGACAGCAACAAATTATAAAGCTTAGTGTGCAATTAAAATTGCTAATAGAACACTGTACAGAATGAGTTTATTCTTAGATCAGTCAAAGAGCAGCTATTTGGTGTCAGAGCCACCACTTAACTAATGACACCCTCTTAAACTTATTTTTAAACACTCTATCTGTCATGCAATAGCTGCACTCTATGGATGTATTCAGTTTAGTGTTTTAACATATACTGTATATGCTAATAATGTGTGTCCTCATGGCCCAGAGGCAATGATCAGATTTATGCTCAAATGTATTTTTCTGATGTTAAACTTCTGGACAGACAACAATAATTGTATACTGGTGATTAACACAGGCCAACAGTATCTTATATTTAAAATATAGGACCCAAAAGCTTCCTAAAATTTGTCAGTTAATAAGTCCTTGCTGCCATGAAAGCAATTACACCTTAAGATACAGCTTTTTAACCACTGTGCCGCAAGAAATTTTGCAACATATAGTACCTGACTATTTAGTCAGGGGCACTGACTTCTTTTTCCTTAGATTGTCAAATAAAAAAATGATAACAGCTAACACAACAATAGCTATCCAGTGTAAATAAATAACAAATTTACTTACTTTTTTATCAGCTGGGCAAAAATATAATTTTTATGTGCTGCAGAATGTTACTAATTAGTCTATATGTGCCCTGAGATGAAAAGGGTTGAAAATCACTGCCCTAAGATTTTGTTATTGTTTTTTACAAGGTGCTTTCTTGGTTCCATGCTTTTGTGCATGTGATTCCATTTGTCAGTGTCATTTACCTTAACTTCATGTGTACAAATCTTACTTATCTTTCAGGTCCCAGATTAAATGACACCTTTTCCTTGAAACTTTCCCCCAGTCTTACCAGTTGGAAGCAATCTCTCCTGTCTTTGAACTTCCATGGCATTTATTTGTACTCCATTAGTACTTTGCACTACCTATGTTGAGTGTTCTGTGATTGCTATATATTTTGCATATTTTGTAAATAAATATCTATAAAGACATATCCTATGTATAATAGTTATTTATATGCTTACTTTATCTTTTATTTTGGACTAATTTAGGGGAGAAGTATTCCATACTTAGGTTTGAAAACAAAATAATACCAGCTCTGGTTTATAAGCTAGATATAGATATTTACTGAAAGCTTAGCACTTAAGTTGGGGATGTATGAAAAATGAAGGGGTGATGGTAGTTATTGATGATCTTGGCAAGTAGAAATACTCTTTCTATGTTTAATTTTGAAAGTTGACATTTGCTAACTCTAAATTCATGCCTGTATTTGAATATGAAGAAAGTAATGACTTCTGTATGCAAGAGGAAAACTTCCAGAGTTGATGGTAGAAATGAAGAAAGAAAACTTAATGTTGATATTGAACTTGAGCTACTCCTCATTAGAAACAGGGAGGCTTTTAGTTTCTAAGACCAGGAAGGTGTGCCCTCAGATTCCCCATCAAGAGAGAACCTGTTTGAGAGTGTAATTATAGCCTCCATTGCAACTTTGGGATCTTCTACAGCTTTTAATTCCAAGTTCATGCTATTCTAGAACTGCTCATAGCCAGGAGCAACACAGCAGGGGATATGTAGAGCAAGGTCATTTCTGCCTAATATGGGACTCCTCTAATGGTCTATCTTTGCTCCAGGGCTCCCCAGTGGTTTAGCTGTGACTTTCTCAAGCTACTCAATCCTTCTTCCTATTCTCTCTCCTTTCACAAGTGTCAAATCAGCATGGTGATACAAAGGCTTTCCTTTCTAGTATTGCTCCTTTTATACTTCATAGCAATTTATTCCATCCAATCACCTTCTGCACTTTTAATTTTATCTTTGTATCTGTTTCTAGGAGTACCAGAACTGACACAGCTTTAGATTAGCTACCACATTGATCAATCACTGGGGCAGAATTAGACTTAAATACTGGTACACTGGTTCATTGATTTATTCAATTTATTTTACAAATGTTTTTGAGCATTTACTATATGCTAGACAACTATGCTCTAGATACTAGCAGTGTAGGAATGAACAAGGCAAACAAGATTTATGTTTTGCATACAATCTATATTTATAAGAAAGCTAATTAAATCATTGTTATTTTCCCCTTATCCTCATGTATATTATTTCTGCTTTAACTTTTAAGTTTGTGTAGCTCATAACTAGTTCCTAATTCTTAGCAATTGTTCTTTCTCCTCCTTTCTACTTTTTTTCCTTCATTTCTCCTTTCTATCCTTTCTCCACTCCTTTCTTCCAAACCAATAGTTAATAATTTATGTTACTAATGAAAGAAAACTTACACATGGGAGGTTGTACCTTAACCCCAATGAGGGCAAAGCAAAGCTCCACTTGGACAGAACTGAGGAAAGCTGATGCTATATGTCAGTACAGAACAGTTGAAAAGAAGGGGGAAACTGGGGCTGTCAAAATCTGTGGTGGGCTGCAGGTTTGACTTGGTATTAGAGGGAGTGGTTTCTTTTATCTCCTAGGGAATTTTGCATGCAAAAAAATAAAATAAAATAAATAACAATAACTCTAATAATTTTTAAATTCTCACCTGAGGATATGTTTTAATTTATTTTAGAGAGTTGGGGCAGGTAGAGAGAGAGGGGGGGGGGTGGGCGGGAAGAGGGGAGAAAGAAAAAGAGAGAGAGAAAGAGAGAGAGAAGAGAGAAATGAGAAACATTGATTGCCTGCTTCCCATACTTGTCCTGACCAGGGATGGAACCACAAACTAAGTATGTGTTCTGACAGGGGATTTTAACCCACAACTTATTGGTGCATGGGACAATGCTCCAATCAACTCTAATGATTTTTAAAATATTGAACAGTTAATACTTTTCCAAAGCAGGAGCTAGAAAATTATGGCAATTGTCCAAATCCAGCCTGATGCCTATTTTTGTAAAGTTTTCTTAGAGCACAGCCATGCCCATCCATTTAGATGTTATCTCTGATTTTCTTCATGCTACAACAACAGAGTTGAGTAGCTGTGACATAGATGATATGGCTTGCAAGCCTAAAATATTTAACCTCTGGCTTTTTACAGAAAATATTTGCTGACCTCTGGTTCAAATATTTTCATTTTGTTGACCCAGTTAATGTGAAAAATATCATGCTTTATCAAAATAAGTATTCCAAAATATATACATTGGCTACATATTTAATCACACTGTCTTGAGTTTTAAGTAAACCCACAAACTTAGTATACCTTATTCTCTTAAATATTTTATACATCTTCCCCTGTCCCAAATAAATCAACCATGTAAAAATCACAATAATTACAAAATAGCATAGTGATTATCCAACTGTTATTCTAACACTGTCTGCAAAAGTTCTTTTTAAACATATATTTTATTGATTATGCAATTAAAGTTGTCCCAGTTTTCCCCTATTGCCCCCTGCCCCCGCATCCCCTTTCCCTCCCACAATTCCACCCAATTTAGTTCATGTCCATGGGTTGTGCATATAAGTTCTTTGGCTACTCCATTTCCTATACTTTTCTTAACATCTCCCTATTTTGTACCTTCTAATTATGCTTCTTAATCTATCTTTTTCACCATTTTCTCCCTTCCGCTTCCCCACTGATAACCCTTCAAATGATCTCCATATCTATGATTCTGTTCCTATTCTAGTTGCTTGGTTAGTTTTTGCTTTTGGTTTTTAGATTTAGATGTTGATAGTTGTGAGTTTGCTGTAATGTTAATGTTTATACTTTGGATTGTCTTTCCTTTTGTTAAAATAAGTCCCTTTAACATTCCATATAATAAGGGGTTGCTGATAATGAACTAACTTCTTCAGCTTTATCTTGTTTGGGAAACACTTTATTTGCCCTTCCATTCTAGATGATAACTTTGCTGGATAGAGTAATCTTGGTTGTAGGTCCTTGCTTTTCATTGCTCTGAATATTTCTTGCCAGCTACTTCTTGCCTGCAAAGTTTCTTTTGAGAAATCAGCTGACAGTCTCATGGGAACTCCTTTGTAGGTAATTTTCTTCTTTTCTCTTACTGTTTTTAAGATTCTCAATCTTTAGCCTTTGGCACCTTAATTATGATGTACCTTGGTGTGGTTCTCTTCGGGTCTAACTTGTTTGGAACTCATTGTGACTCCTGGACTTGTATGTCTATTTCCTTCACCAAACTAGGAAAGTTTCCTTTCATTATTTTTTCAAATAAGTTTTCAATTTCCTGGTCTTCCTCTCCTTCTGGCATTCTCTTTGATTTGGATTTTGGCACTTTCAGAGATGTCCCAGAATTTTCTCATTCTCTCCTCATTAAAAAAAAAAAAAAAAAAAAATATCATGTTTCTTCATTCTGTTCTAATTGACTATTTCTTCTTTATGTTCCAAATTGTTGATTTGAACCCTAGCTTTCTTCCCTTCATTGTTGGGTCCCTGTGGATTTATCTTTATTTCACTTATGCTTTTGCCACACTCATTGAATTCTCTAAGCATTTTTATCACTAGCATTTTGAACTCTGAATCTGATAGGTTGGCTATCTCCATTTTATTTAGCTCTTATTCTGAGATTTTGTTCCATTCTTTCATTTCAGCCATATTTTGTTGTCTCTTCAGTTTGGCAGCCTCTCTATGTTTATTTCTGTATATTAGGTAGAGCTGTTTTAACTTCCTTTCTTGGCACACCTGTCACACTATATGGGGCTGAGCCTTAGGTAATTGCCCAGGAGAGGCCACCCAATTCACCAATTTGTGGCTCTATATGTGGGAGAGGGGTTGGAAAGGGGACAATGCCATTGTCTGGCTTCTGGAGGCTTGCTCAGCACTTGCCCCATTTCCAGTCACTTTACCCACTTCCTGTATGTGACTGGCACCCTGGTGATGGTTCCCAGAGTGGGTAAGTTTGCATATGTTCTAGGACTGTTGGGCCCTTTAAATGGACTTTTCTGGGAGACTAGCAGTTTCTTCTGCTGCCACAACCTGTGTTTCTTTTTATAGTCAGAAGTTATGAGGCTTTGTTTCCCCAGCACTGGAACCCTGGGCTGCATGATCTGACCTAGGGCTGGGATTGCTTGCTTCCCAGGTATCCCCCACCACCACACCTTTTATTTACCACACATGAATGTAGGACTACCTGTTCCAAGGACCACCACCATCTCTGCCTCACCACTGCTGTGTTGCCACCACCATGCTACATCCTCTCCACCCTGGCTCTCCCTCTCCACCCCTCCTATTCGTCTGGGTGAACATGGCTTCTTTAAATCTTTGGTTGTTGGAGATCCATACATTCAATTTTCTGGCAGTCCTGGTTGTTTTTTGTTTTGAGGTTAGTTGTGATCCTTCTTATGGTTGTGTAAGGAGGCAAAGCAGGTCTTCATCCTGACCAGAAGTTCTGTTTATAAAAGTTCTTATACCATGAACTTGAGTGTGTTTCTTCATTAACTCTATTGATATTCATATTCTTAATTTTATACTTTTCTCAGGATTATGTTTCTGGTTGTTATAATTAAGCAGGTATTATTTCTAGGATCATAGTGTTCTTCCTAGTTGTAGTAATATTACCAGACAGAATGAAAAAAAAAGAAAGAAAAAGAAGGAAAGAAAGAAAGACTAGCTGTAAGACCTGGTGTGATTCTTTATAGGGAGATACTTGCTTGTACAGCCCAAGTTGAATGAAACCCAAGTCTATGAACATTAGGATAAATCCCCTTTTGTAGTTAAGTCTTATACCTGGTAGTTAATAGTAGAATTTTAAAATCCTTGACTTTTAAAAAAGTTTTAAAGTGTTCCCTAATTTGGATATTGTCTTGCCATTATGATATATTAATCTTATTTTAACATTACTGGGCCAAATTATATAGCAAATTAGTATTTAATTTAAATTAATAAGGTCACCTAGATCTTTTCTGTACCAGACATTAAGGAATCAAGTTTGTTCAGTTAATTCTCTTTTTTGGGATTTTGATTTAATTATTCATTATGTAACACACTGTCAGCTCCTTTAAAAATGTGTTCTTGTGAATAGCTGAGCAAATGATAGACTCTTTTTCTACTTAATGATAATCTATGACCACTAATGTTAATCAGTCCTTGTTTTTGGTACTGCAACTACCTTTTATGGATACTTGACTTATTCAGGTTTCTTGTGTTCACTGTTTTCTGTGCACATATTTAGAAACAAGTACCTAGTTGTACTTTAAAAATACACATATACTTATGGAAACAAAATACCCACTTATATCAGTATTTCTATACTTATTAAACATTTTCATATTTCAATTACTTTACACACCTTTTAAATTTACTTTTCTCTTTTTAGTGCCATCATGAATTCTACCTTTGACAGATCCAACTATTCTAATTAAACATTATATTTATTATATTTTTGTTTCCTTTGGATGTTTGAATTATCCCAGCTTGGTGGGATAGTAGCACTTTCAGCTGGCTCTGTTGTCTTTTTAGTATCCTGTCATCTTAAAAAGTCTTGCTCTTTGATAACCATAGGATGTACCATCCCCATCCTAATTTTTTTTTTTTTTTTTTTGCCCTAAGACATGAAGTGAGGTACTTTCCAAGAAGTCTGGCTCCTTTGAGTGTGATTTGAAACCATCATCTGTGCTTTATGAGGGCTCATGATGGCAGGGTTGTAGGCATAGGTGCCTCTGCTCTCATTGCCATCAGGACGTGCATTTAGTGGCAGGGCTGGGAAAGATGATTTTAAGAATATGACTTTGCATAAGATTTTTTCTAAATTAAAGACTTTAAGTACTATGTAACTTTTCATGCTGCATGGGCTATATGAATTGAATTGCACAAATGAGTCTCAAAGCCAGAGCTCATGTTTTTTCAGTGTCAGTCTTCTCTGAGATGGGCTATGGTGGAATGTGTGGTTTTAACCCACCCAATAGCCCTTTCCCTTTTTCTTTGTTAATAGTACTCTAGTTATCTTTCTGGGGGCTTTGATTTCCTCCTTTCATGCTGTTCTGATGGGACAGTTGTGTGGACTGTCTTACCCTCCTTGGACATGTGTCTGAAGTAGGTCTAATGCCACCTTCCCAGTGGGTAAAATCTTCAGTGAGTGGACATTGAGACAAAGCACTGAAATGGTCCTTCCAGAGGTCACCCCCTGAAGCAGAGATAGTCTGTTCATGCTGTAAACTAATAATAATTTTAGACTGTGATAACAAAGAGAAAACATATTTGGACAACAGGAGCTGCAGCCAGGAAGACCCAGATCCAGTTAGCAACTTAAATTACATGTTTCACTGAGACCAAAAGGAGGCTGCCTTTCATTGCTTTAGCTCTTGCCCAGGTTCTCTATTAGGTCCATTTTATATACCTGAGGTATCAAAAATTTGCAGTTATGATTGAACGGGGCAGATATCAATCTATTGGTAGAAAGGCAAAACCAGCATTCCCCTGCAGGGGTTGACACAGATGGCAAAGGCAAAGAGTACATGAGGAGCCCCTGTCAGCAAATGGCTACTATACTGTTAACTATTCATAAAATTTGGGCGCTCAGAGGGAGTCCATTTCAGCAGCTAAATTCTTTCTCAGGGATCACATCAAATGACTCTTTGTTATCAAGGTCCACATTGCTTGTTTCCTAATTTCCTAGAGCATCTTTTATCCAAGGCCTTAGTGTTCACTTTTTCATTAGATTCTGTAATCTATTTTATTATTATTATTTTTATTATTATTATTATTACTGTAAGTTAACCAGAATTCATCTCTGTTACCTGCAAATAAAGTCTGACTGATACCTACATCTTTGTGGATGGGCATGTGGGTTGCTAGGAGCTTATACTGTAACCAAGGTAGATAATGATTTTGAAAATTATTTGCCTGATGACATGGTAAGTTCTTTTAGAGAAGATTTTGGTCAGTAACAAAGGGTGTGGGGAAACTGTCCTTTTAATTTACAAAAGAGGTTGGGTTTTTTTTTCTTTTTCTTTTTTCTTTTCTTTTCTTTTCTTTTCTTTTTTTTTTTTTTGAGGCACACTTAGCTTTTCTACTGGTTTTATGTATGTATAAGTACAGTCATTCTCAAAGTTATTTATTTTACGTGAAAAAGACAGATTACTTATAATTTGTCATTTTCAGAAAGAGAACATAAAGCCTTCTTTGAGGGAAAGGTCTGCATAACTTACCACCCTGTCCCCAAGATTATCTGAGGTTGCATATCCTGCATATAAAATGCAATTACTCAGCCTCAGCCTTCATAAGGGAGCAGGCCAGAGGTACTTTCAGGTTGTTTTCTTTGATGTCTTGGCATAGAGTTTTGTTCACAGACAATGGCTTTAGGCTATCAAGTGTTTGAACTTGTTTGAGTTGAACTATATGGCTCTTAGCAGCAAGGGTGCTGTGTTTTCCCCATCTGTGAAGTGCTGTTCTCATTTCCTGTGTTAGATAAATGATGACTGGCCTAGAAATTTGCTGGGTTAAAGTGCTAGGTAAACAGTAAATAATAGCAGTGGCTCCAGGAAATCGGTCTAAGTTGGGTGCCCTCTGCATTCTTTAACACTTTATTGTTGGTTCAGTTTTGCTTTTCAAATTGCCTAACTCAATTCTTGGATCATGTGAAGTAAGCCATTCCAAATCATAGGTACATAGCACCTATCATTTATTGATTGAGTGTACTGTGTTAGGTGGTTTGTAAAATGTGTGTTCTATTTTTACCAATATTATGAATAAATATTATCACCAATATTTATTGGGTTTCAAAGTTTTGTGATTTGATAAAGGTTTCCCTACTCTCCTTTTTTGACATTTATTCAAATAAGAGATACTCTAGTCCTGCACATTTATGCAGAAAATTAACATGAAAGTGTCGATAATCAGGTAAAAGAAGACAATGTATAATAGCCTTTGTAATTTCATTCTCAAATCTCAAACTCTTTACCCCTATTCTTTTTTCAAATCCAGCATCCAACACCTTTTCCCAGTCGGAAATCTGTAAGTCATCCTGAACTTTCTCTCTTTTTAATTTCTTTTTTTGTCAGTCATCTGATCCAAACTATAATTTGAACATGACCATTTTCTTTCTTCCAACTGCCACTGCCATAGTTCAGTTCACCATCATCTCCTCATCTCAATGATGGAGTTACTGCAACAATATTCTAGCTGTACCTAAGGAGAAATATCTCAGCTAATCTATGCTTATCTAGGCCTCTGGAAGCCATGGGCTTCTGGGAATTATTTATGGTCCAAGAGGAGTATAGAGCAGGGAGGGGTGAAGTGATAATGGATAGTCACAGACCTGGATGGGAGACTATCTATGGGGGAGAGTACAGATTGGGGTGGTTTATTTTAGAGGCTAAAATCATGATGGAACCCTTTGAGCCAAGGATAAGAGATTATATTATTAAGCAGGAAATGGAGCTGGCTTTAGATTCTGGACTTAACAGTTCAGTGTCTCACACTATAGAGGCCAGGTAAGGTATTAAGAGAGCAATGGGAGGTCAGCAATATATGAGGAGAAAAGAAGAAAATTTGGAGAGATAAAATGACCACTTTCCTAACATTTATCATGTTCTAAGTAGGAAGTGTTTATTGACTTATATAAAAACTATATTACCCCTTATATGGTCTTCCTAGGTCGCGGGTAGACTCGAGGTGGCTGGACTAATAGAAACCTTTAGGAGCTAAGAGCTTAAAGCCTGAGTATCAGTACTGTGCCCAAATAAGTTGAGTCATGCCCATTTTGGACTGTCCAAAGGCAGACTAAAAGAGAAGTAATAAGTTATAGATAGCCAGGTGAGGTTACATTTTTTAAAAGATCAAATGAAAGAAGACAAATTGATATTAAAAAGACCTAATAAATAGATGGCTTGGTCACTCTACGTGAACAGTGTTAGATAGAATCCACAAGGCTCAGGCTGGTGGATTTTGCTAAATCACTATGGATTATATTTACCCAGAGCACTAGTGTATTGTGTGGTAGACAGAGTCTTGGGGGACAAGCACAAACAGTGGATTCCCTATCAAATAGCACACTCGGCCTGGGAGAGAAACATGATGGGTCTCTCAGCCAGGATGAAACAGCATTTCATTGAAAACATGCTCACTCTAAACTTACAGGGATCCTGATTTCTAAATTGGTTTCAATTAAATATATTTTTTCCTTTCTAAGAAAACAATATACATCTATAATCTCTTCTAACTCTTGGCAGATCTGTGATGCTATAGCACTCCACACCTTCCCAGTGGCTGCAATTACACACATCGAATTTCAGGATGGACGACAAGGTAAGATTCTGGAGGTAAAAGGCTACCACTTATGGTACCCATTTTGCTCTCATGTATCACAGCCTTTTATTGTAGAGAGTTATTTAGAGAAACAGTCATCTGCTAACAAAACCATCTGTTAGTTAACAACAGCAAAATATGAGGCTATTTCAAAATGGCATGGGGCATTTCAAGTTAAGGGCAGACGGGTGCCAACTATTTTTTTTCCCCTTCAATCTTTCCTTGTTGAAAAAGAATGCATTTGTTATCAAAGCCAGTTTGGCTAATGTGCTTTCACCTCATACATATCTAGAAATCAAAGCTGCCTAGAAAGTTATTTGAGGGTATGTTCTCCCTTTGGAGCCCATCTTGCTCCAGTCATGCTAATAGGAATTTCATGTGTGTGTCAAGAAGACAATATAGCCTTTATGCAGTTCAACCAACACGGCCTACTCAGAACATGGTAAATGTTGGGAAAGCAGAAACAGTCTCACTGGATAGACTTCGTAAAATTCTTCACCTTTGTGCTTTCCTACACTACTCCATTACTTTCACTCAATGTGGGAGGAGGGGTGGTAGATGAAGAATCTCTGTACTCCTCCTTTTCCCTCAGCCAGATAGTTTCCCAAATCAGCTAAATATAACTCCATTTATTGTCATGCTAAAACGTTCTATTTAGCTGTGTTTAACTGGATATCATGATTCCATGGGCTGACCTTTTGCTCCTGGGAAGTCGTTTTAAATTCAATCCAGGCAAAGGAAAATCCTTCCCATTCGTTGGCTGTGAAAGGTCAGAAGTGAAATGTGTTTTGATGGTATCTGCCTATGGTTTAATTCTCAGTAAACTTGAGCACTAACTGGGCCTCAATTGTGCTTTGTCTTGGGAATCTGAGTTCTAAGAAGCCTGGGAGAGCTGAGTGGGAGACGAGGGGCGGAGTTGCTGGCATCAGTAGGGGTACACAAAGGTACCAGCTGAAAGGTGAGGTATATGGTGCTAAGTTAGGTCAATGCTGCCTCCTTTCTGAGTTGATGGGGGATTCAGACGAAAATATATAGTTTCTCTCCCTGTTTCATTTGATCTCTCTAAGAGGACATTTCCCACTTTCTGGGAGGCAGAGAGGGCTTGGGGTTGAGATAGGGAAGGAACTAGAAGTGTGTGAACCAGTCAAGAAGAAATTGGAGTATCCTGAAAATGTAGCCATTTCAGGGTCCAGAGTATAAACTCAGTGTTCCAAGTTTAAATATTTCTCTTTTATGACCCCTTTCTTTCCACAGTTCAGTTGCACTTCAGTCTCCAGTGAGTTCCTCACCATTAACTTTAAGCTGATTTTTAACTGGGTAAAATACTTCAATTAAATTGTACCCCCAAGTCCCCCCCTTTAAAAAAAATCATATTTTACCAAGCACAATTTGACATTCTGTCAAAGATTTATGAAGAGTTCAGTGGATGACATATTGGAGTAAAGTTTCTGGATTTTTGTTTTGTTTGGTTTTCACTCTATTCCTGCTTTTTAATGACTCTACACCATAATATTTCAATCAACAAGTGTAATATCTGGCTTCTTTTTAACTGAGGAAGAAGCTCAGAAAACAGCCTGTCCTCCCATCACCCCATTTCTCTATATACACAGACCATACTCATCAAGCATTCAGTGTTCCCTGAACACAGCTCGCAAGTCCACCCTTCCGTGCCCATTTATGTTGCTTCCTTTTCCTGGGATGTCTTCATTTTTTCATCAAAGTGCTATTCATGCATAAAGGTCAAATTTTCACTTCTTTCTGTAAAATCTTTGCTCCTCCCACCTGAGAAGGCAAGCATGGCTTCCATACCACTGTGTCTATGTATCTATTATGTTTTTTCCTGTGTGGTACATCTGTGTGTTTCCCACTCAGTCCAGCTCTCTGAGGACAGAAGCTAGGCCTTCTTCATCTTTATATCCCAGTGCTTTGCTCAGGGATTCCTCTAGGAAGAGGAGATGTTGGTTTTCCTATCATAAAAGCATATCAAGGTGAAGGAATGGAATGAAGTTTCTTATATCAAATGTATCTTGAGAATTCATAGCAGCCATAGGAATAAGCAGAAAGCAAAACACTCATTCTCTAAAAGCAGCAAGGGCAGTTCTCTGCTAATAAATGAGAACAATTCTGTTTCCCTTTTCCTTTTCTGTTGCCTGTTTGTTTGAATACCTGGTTGCACAGGGAACTCTTGGAATGTTAGCAGAGTTGACATGGGGAGAAATGGAGGTGATTCTAAAGCATAGGGTGGAGGCAACTACATGTGGCCTCATTTCCCCAGTTTCTGATTTTCTTCTCCCTTCCTTGGTTTCCCACCCAGCAGACTGTGGGCAAGCTCTGATTCCTGAGCAGTTTTGAGAAGAGAAAATAGTATATAATAGTAGGCCTCTGAATTAAGCTATTTTCTATAGAAAGAGCATTCAGTAACCCAGGCACCATTGATAAAACAGCTGTATGCTCTGTCTCCTTTACCATCAATGACATCTGGTGTTGGCGCTGGTCCTGAGGGGCCATGTCATTCCCAAATCACAGCACTCTGTCCCTCCTCAGGGGTCAGGCTTTCTCAGATATTGGCCTAACTCATTGAAACTGTCAGGATCATTGGTTACAAGAATCCAGTCAGGTTGGCTTAAGGAGAAAAGTTCCCCATTCTCCTAGTGGATCAGAGACTCCAGCCTGACTGTCACGCAACCAGATACAATGGCCAGCTATGCTACAAGAACCTTCCCTGGCAGGAGTATGAATCCTATCATGCCATGTCTCAACTCCATAGCTCAGCAAATGTGGAGCAGCTGTCACCAATGACAGAAGGGACTAGACACCAGGAGCTTTGTCCCTTTTTCCCTCTAAGACTTGGACAAAATTAGCCACATATTCTCCAGAATATGAATTTCACAGGGCTTCTTCTTTGCATTGTTTACTTTTGAATACAAGTGTCACATTTCTATGCTTGATTTGTGGATCCTAGGTCTTCGGTGTCCATCTTAGCAGCTAAGGAGTTGATGATACTTGCTTCCTGGTTTCTACCTTGAGGACTTGAAATTCATAACATAGAAAGTTTTTCAAATATTACAAGGGCTCTCAAATGGCAGTGAGCAACCAGAAAATGTGGCAAAAATCTATCTTCTGTAAGGCACTAATATTTTTATAACCAATATGAAGCAATTTGCCATTTTGATGCTAGTATCCTTAGTCTTATAGTATGTGAAGCAATTTTCTGGGGTTTGGGATTGGAACTACCTTCCCTATCCCTGACACCTCTCTTTCTTCATGAAGAATGCTACTGTATATTACCTTTCTCACATCATCTGTTCTCTCAACTTCCTTGTCTCACATATTGGAGGGAAGCATTGATGCATGGGACATGTCTTCTACGGGTTACTTCCAGTTGGGGCCCTATATACCGTTCCCATGGCTATGGTCCAACCTTCAGTTCCAATAATTTTCTGAACCATGCCTTAGGTCATAGTACTGTTTGAATACCATGTCCTTGATTCCCTGGGTTGCCCTTGAAGGCCAACTACTACTGTGAAGTGAGTTTACCCTCATTCTGGGCTTGAATCTTTGTGAGAGGATCTTTGCTCTGCTGTCTCTTGGACTGTCTTCATTCTGGGTCCTCTCTTGGCAAGGGTCAAAGTACCTTGCTTGTAAGAAGTAGGTATAAAAATCGAGAGCTGCTGATGTAGAATTTTTAAATTAAAATAAATTCATGCTGCTTAGTGATTTTAGATGCTGTGAGCTCCTCAGAGTCTCAAATCATATCTTAATCATTAATCATCTCTGTATTCCCAGTGCTTAATATAGCATCTGATGTGCAACAGGGCATGCAGTTTATTTCTGCTGGATGAATGAGTGAATGAATAAGTGAATGCAGGTTGCATAAAGGTCACCAGTGTATTTTAGCATCGTAAAGCAGTCACTCATTCATTTAGCAAAATTGTTTTAAATGTTGCTTTTATGTGCAAAGCTCTATACTGGATACCATGGAAGACTGAAGTAACTCTAATGTTACTAATAATTATAACCACACAACAATAGCTGAAATTAGGTGACAAGCACTAAGCAGCTTCATGAGTATTTGGTTAATTCTCACAACCACCCTGTGAAACAAACACACTGTTATTATTTCCACAAGGAAAGAACTGATTCGCAGAAAGGTTAAGTAAGTGAAAACAAGTTGGGGACATGATGTTTACACAGTAAAGTGGGGAAGGTAAAAGAGCCACCTGGAATGTCTTAAATATCACAGGGCAACACATTTGCAGTACTCAAATTCCATTCAAAATGTCCTTGAGTGCTAAATGGATACAGCTGGGGAATCAGAACTTAACCTGGTTACCTTTATGCAACCTGCATTTTAGCAGTAGAGAACCCTTCTTCCCTTCCTTCCGTCCTTCCTCCCACAAACATGAATGGCATGCTTGCTTTATGCCAGAAACTATACTAAGCATTGAAAGCAGGGCTGGATAGGTAATACAGGAGGGACAAGAGAGACAAACATGTAAGTAGATCATTGCAGAGATTCTTTGAAATGAATTAGACTTGCTTTATAGCTTAATATATAGTTAATTTTTGTAAATAACCCTATCTGTTCAGTGACTGGTTGGATGCATATGTTCTTTAGATTAGGCTTGTTATCTGTTTTGTTTACATCTATGTCCTTTATGTTCTGTGTTGCCTTGATCTGTCAATTACTGAGAAAATTGTGTTAAAAGTGTGACCAAATTTTCCCTTAACAGATATCTCAAATTTGTATTCATACATTTTGCAGCTGTAACATATGCCTAAGGGTTTAAAATTATTCTATGTCCTTTATGAATTAAAGCTTTTATAATTGAGTAATGACCATTCTTATTTTTAATAATTTTAGCTTTTGTTTAGTATTTGCTTGGAAAGAAATGTTCCCAAATGGTTAACAGTGGTTAAATGCTAGATGATGAGATTGAAGGTAACTGCATTTTCTTCATACTTTTCAGTATTTTCTAAATTTTCTTTAATAACTATATATTACCTTTGTAACTAGGAAAAATTTTGTTTAAACAAATTAATTTTAAAATGACAAATGTCAAGAGAGATCCTCCTTTCTGGTCAGACTTAATGTGTTGGGGCCTGATTTTCAAACAACAAACTTTGCGTACAACTGAGTTTGTATGTCATACAGGCAGCTTTTAGCGCTGAAACTTTTATGATGGATTATAGGTCAAGAAAGAAAGCTAAATAGAGTGATATTCTATTCTGCCTACTAGACTATTTATTATCAGTGATGACAAAACATGAAGTCATACCTAACCCTTCTAGGCAGAATTAGTTGCTCCTCTTTTGGCCTTTGAAAGTACTTCCTAAAGACTCACAATTCAGCACTCACCATTCCACCTTGTGGGCTTTGATTTGCTGGGGAGCAGGAAACTCTTTCTAGATATATCCAAGCTGTAAGCCAGCAAGGCCCCTCAGACAGCTCCGGTGGCTTGCTGGAAGCAAGATCCAGCTTCAGGGAATTGGGAGGTATCTGTTTATGGGTGGGCTCCCAGGCTGGACTCAGCATGTATAAGGTTCAGTGTTAGGGCACAAGGAATGCTGGCCAACGACATTAGGGCAAACCACTGTTTGCTAAGTGGAAACCTCTTAACAAACACTAATCCTTGTAACAGTCCTGTGAGGGATACATGTTTTACCTTGGGGCAAAATGCATGGATTTGCTTGTTGCAGCCCCTTCTGGAGTGCCTTCCTGACTTACAGAGGCTGTACAACTGAAAATGGCATTTCCCACCTTCCCTTACAGCTATGATTTTGGATACAATTTCTGTTTTATCTCTTGTACTCTCACAAGACTTGGATTAGTCACAGGGTTAAATAGGTAAGGTATGAGTCATCTATATTGCTTGTAAAGAAGACGCCAGAGGTAAGTGGTTCTAGGGGCTGAATGTTGTGTCTAGAGCCTGGTCATCTTGCCCTTCCAATGATTTGGAAAGCTACTCATACTCTATAATAAAGTCCTTTTATGTTTTAACAAATTAGAGTGGATTTTGTTGCCCATGTATAGTTGTGCTCTGATAAATACACCCATTGTGGAGCAGAGGAAACTGAGACTTGGAACTAGGAAGTGACGTACTCAAGGTCCTACAGCTAATGAGATGGATTGCGAGCTTAGGGCCTTTGATGCTAAGCCAGGGCTCCTTCAGCTACAGGACAAACAGCAAACTCAAGGGCCAAGTTATGGAAGCATCAGGGCCTTGGAGATGGTGCTGAGAAATCATGTGTGCAGGTCCATGGTCTGGGTACCACAGAGATGCTCTGACAACATTACTAAGTAAGAGGTGCTGCCATTCCTCATGGGCCTGGTCTGAAAGTAGATGGCACCTCACTAATTGCACCTTCATTACTTGCTCTCTTTCCTGTGGTCTTTTTTGCCTTTGTACTCAATATATAACTTGCTCTCCTGTATTTTTGTATCTATATTGGGACTCCACACCATTTTCAGTGCTTGTTCAGCTTTGTCCATGTTTTACTACATGCTCCTTTATTGTACTTAGAATATTTTATTGCTTCTTCAGAACTTTTTGAGGATGAAGAAGGGAATTACAAAACTATAAATTGACAGGCACTTAAGCAAATGTTGAATTATAATTATTAGATTACTCTTGTGTCTCCTACTCAACTGTCTAAAGTAGATGTCCTGTTCATCTCAGCCCATTGTTGACTCCTTTGTGGCTTTCCTCATAATTTGTAATTATTTTATTTCTCTTGGTGGGGGTTATGCTTATTTACTTTTATATATTTTCTGTGCTGAGATAACTTTTATGAGAGTCCATGCCTATCTTGGTCAGAGCTGTCTCTGCAGCCTTTAGCCCAATCCTAGCACAAAGTAGGCATTGGAAATACTTACTGAGTGAATGAATGAATAAATGAATGAATGAAGAGCAGGGACCATATCTTGTCTTTTTATCTTTGTGTGTATCCAGTTCAGAACCTGATGCATGCAGGGTGCTTACTCATTTCAATTGGAAAAAAAAAAAAAAAACGAAAACAGAAAAATATTAGTGTGTGTACATGCCCTACATTCATGAATACAAATTGTATTTTTTCTTTTCAGTGTTTTCACAACTGGAAACTTCAGCTTATTCATTATTCACTTGCTATTTAGTCAACAAATATTTGTAGAGTTAAGTTGCTATTAAGATAAATAAGAAACTTGTCCTAGCTTCAGCTTTAACATAGGATCCAGAACATTATAAATCTTTAATACACTTAAAAATGAATAAATAAATAAATAAATAAAGGAGTGTTAAACTTCTGGGGCTTGATATTACCTGCAGAAAAAATGCTCAGCATTTTCAGGTAACAGGGTAACTTGACTGAATGCACTGGACATCTTTCTACACAAGATGATATTTCCTAGGTGACATTCTTTCTGGCAATTTCTTCTTTGGCTGGTCATGGGGAATAAGGATATGCAGCACCTTTTTCTCTGAGGGTTGCTAGTGGGCCTGAGCAATGGCTTTGGACACCAGTCAGAGAGCTGAGGCAGGAGAGAGTAGAGAAAAAGAGAATGAGAAAGCAAGAAGAAAAGGAAAAAGGGAAAAGAGAATGCAGGTGATGAGAACAAGGGACAGAATGGTGGGGCAATAATAATGATAATGCTGGTGATGCCTGCCAGTTATTAAATGCCTTTCATAGAAGTTTCATATTATCTTCATTACATATATTATCTCTAATTTTCATAACCCAGCCACCAAGGTCAGTAACATTATTTTCATTGTGTCAATGAACAGATAGGCTCCAAGATGTTAAGTTACTAGCCTTGTCACACTTGCTAAGAGGTAAAGCTGGAATTTGCTCTTAGGTGTATCTGGCTCAAACCCATAGTATGTATTCACTTGGTGAGGAATGACAGAGACCCACCAGTAGGCAAGCCTCCTGCAGGGCATTTGTATTATAAATTGTCAACTTCCCACTCTAGGTGGGATATCTAGATATCAACATGTTAACATAGATATCTATTTGTCTGTTGATTCACACACATACACACAGAAAAAAGAAAAGAAAAATTTTTAATTTTTGTATACACTTTGACCAGAAGCTTCTGGGATACTTAATAGAAAGGAGCCATAATGGATGACAAATGAGGCGACATTCTCAAGTGCCACAATTCCAGAAGTATAGCAAAACCCTGACTCCAGCCTCACCTCCCACATGGAATGAGTGAACAAAGCCATGTAGACTAAAAAAGCAACAGGAAAATAATAAACAAAATTGAGGGGCCATGTAAATACTTTCTGAATGTCCATTCCCCAAAGGGTTGAGGTCAGGCATGTGGTTCTATTCACCAGACCCTAAACAAAGGATTGAGGCTATTTTATGCCCTGATCGTTATTGTTGGTTAAATTAAAACACAATGAAAACAAGTGTAATGGAATATTAATTTCAGTTACTGTAACTAATTGAAAACATAGTAGGAGTTGTGACTATGGAAAATGGAGTGAGAACAGTCAGATGCATGCCCAAGTCTAGTTTACCCTTTTTAAGTTGGTCAATAGCATATTTTTGGGAAATTGCCATTATCCCTAGAGTCTATACAGTGTCTCAGGAGAAATATTTGGCCTGGGAAAAAAAAGAAAAGCAACCAACTCTTATCTATTCAAATTCAATTAGAAAACTCTCAATTGTTAACCTATTTACATAAAAGAGATTATAAAAATACATAATCCCTGTCCAACCAGGGACTACATGATTTTCACCTTGCTGTCTCCAGTTTGAAGCCTGCATCCTGCCATGTAGGGAATGCCCGTCAATAATTGTTAGGTGGGTGGGCGTAGGGTCGTCAACAACTTTTGTTTACCCTAATAATTAACAGGGCTTTCTTTCTTAGACAAGTGACCTTGTCTTAAATACAAGTTCAGATCAACAAGATTTGGGAGTAAGAAGACAGCTCTACTTTAGTTTGGCCCACAAGCCTGAAAAATGAAGGATGTAAGTAGGAATTCCTGTGTTTTGTTCATTACTGTAGTTCCAGTGCCTAGCACAGTGCCTAGCACATGGGAGGAACTCAATAAATCCTTGTTAACTTAATGAATAAATGTTTATTATGGTTTTGGAAGGAGAGAATGAGTTTGGCAAAGGAGGCAAGTGGAAAATTCGGAACTTCATAGTGTAGTTTTATTTCTCTGTTGAGTTATGAATTCTCAAACATCACGTGTACTCTTAGTCAATGTAAGGACAAGCATCTCCTTCTCAAATCTGTGTAATTTGCTTTTTGGGATTCATTAGGTTTCTGTTTATTAACACGAGGGACTGGGATAATGCTTTGAAAAGTGTCAGTTCCAGCAATTTAACTGGAAGTTGCTTTCAGATCTCTTAAAATGCATAGGGGACACATTAGGGTGATGCCAGTTATTCTCATGTTACAGAGGGTGGTATGTCTTTAAGGATCATTTATATTAGGTTTCTGAGCTTTGTAGTCTCAACCTTCATTACCTACTTACACGTGTCGATTTTTTTTCCTAGAAGAGGCTTATTCTACTCATTTTTCTTCAAGCAAAGATACCTTACTGATTATCAAAGGCCAGTGATGCTGAGGATATACCTAAGAGGCCATGTTTAAGTAGAACTGAGACAAATGTTCTTATGAAGAATGCTCCTAAGGATGTGTCCTTAATCTACACTTGACAGCATAATGGAGGGAAATGCTGGCAAAAATCAAGCTGGGTGCACTTTAGCAGGAATAATTTGTATGAGGTAGAAAAAAAAAGTCATCAATATTCAATAGTTACCCTATAAGGCATCTGACTTTTCTTCATAAAGCAGCTGTGTGTGGTAGTCTGTGTATGTGGGTGGCATTTTGTGGGGCTTTTTCAGACAAGTATGTATATGTTGTTTATTGTCTTCTCCTTTTGTCATGCACTTAACCATTACTTTAAAGGGCGAAAAAGACTGTTGAAACATTTTTCATTTAGACAAGTACCACATTTTCAAAATGACTCCATTTTGAATTCAGTTCAAGTGATGGAAAGTTGGTGAAATTTTGCATGGAACCACAAATTTCAAAAATTGTCACAAATTTACTTTTCCTTTATTGTCTCATGATTCTACATGGGAGCCAAAGTCATATACTTTTGAACACATCTCTTTTGAATTGAGTTCCCAGAACTGTGGTGCAAAGATGCAAGAAACTATTTTCACATAGTAAGGAAATGTCCAGTGGGCTTTTGCATTTTGTTCCACCTAAAAAACAATTTGAATGTAACTCTTTTACATTAGCAAATGAAGCTTTCTGGTGTTAGTGCACACAATCGGGCTCTCTTTAGCAACCAAGAGGAGGGGAAATGCTATAAGAGGGCAAGCAATAAGGGCAAGCAGAACATGGTTTATGAATGCAAAATTCACAGTAGAACTTTAGACAGAAAAAAGTTGACATTGCAAGTTAAAGCTGGCCCCAGGCAGCAGTAATTTACTGAAGTGGCATTTATTTGGCTGATAGCCCAAGGTCTTGCTGAACTTGCTAGTACAACAGAGGTAATTTTTATGGAAGAATTAACTACAATAGCAATTTGTGGTAACATTATTTGATCTTTCCCTCATGGAGAATGACCTTGAAAGCTCCTCCCAAAGCTTGAAGTTTCAAGTTTTCTGGTGTAACTTAGGAACTGAAATGGCAGTCCTCCCTACTGTATGTCCCAAAAGATTTTTCCAGTAGGTTTGTAGCATGTCTCCTCTGCAGTAAAAGGAATGACGAGATTTGATCTTCTGATGCAACTGAGCTGAAAGTAGATTGGGTTAGATATTTACATTCTGAGAAGTAAAATGACCTGCTCAAGTTCACATAGGCAATTGACCTGCTTCAGGGACCATGTCTGTAGCTATTACATGCTCAGATCATAAGATAACTATAAAAAGATTTCAAGCTTCTCTCAAAGGTATGGGTAGCACAAGAGCAGGAAAAATATTGAATTCTTTGTAAAGACTAGTATTCTTTTCTTTTTCTTCTTAAATTAGGAATGATATTAATAAACATGAAATAATCTTATTGCTGAAAATTTGACATTTATTTGTAGCTTACTAAGACTTTTTCAATATATAGATATATGTTTGTTTAAAATATAGAAGGTTTTTGGGGAGAATGAAACTTCATCATTTTAAGTTTAATACACATGGAGAATTTTTTCTTTCAAGGAACTTTTCCTTACACAGCCTATGAATTCCAAGTGACATTCAGTCTGGGTGGTAAACTTGTGGTACTGCACCTGGAGAAATAGCTGAATCATCGATCAACTGCAGTTTAGGTATTTGGAATTGGCTTGAAGCATAATGATAAGGCAGGGATCCTAGGTTTCTTGTGTACCTCCAGTGAGCACCTTCCTTCAACCTAAAAGCTCCAGTTTGGGGACATTTGGGGTGAGGTGGAGAGGAGTGAGAGATATGGCTGGAAATAACAGCTAATGTCCATCAGGGAGACCTTGGAAGCCTCTTTCTGTCTCAATTTGTCATTTTCTCTTATCAACATACCAACACAACTAAGTCTCTCTATTCATTCAAAAGAAAGAAGCCACTTCTATTCTATACTCTCCTTCAACTATTATCTTTTTTTTTTTTTCTCTTTTCCCTCACAGCTTGAGGGGAAAGTCTCTTTCTTACTCTAACATTAGTTCCTATACTCTATGACCTTGTGTGACCTGACTTTTGCCTCCACCTGGACTCTGAAACTGCTGTCATTGACACAATTGCCAAATCCAATGACATGTTAACGTTCTTATTTTAGGCAACATAACTGTTTTTTGACACTATAGATTTCTCCATTGTTCTTGAAACTCCTACTTGTCTTCTACAATTTTCTTCTTACCTGCTGCTCTCTTATTTCATGAGTTTCTCTTTACTTTCCTGTTGGTGTTCTCCAGCAGTCTCTGGGGTGCCTCTTCTGTTCTTAATCTTCATACCCACTGTATCCTACTCATATAGTTTCAAATGCTTTCTCCTTAGTGCTTGACCAGTATGTCCAATTCCCTCATGATAATCTTTCAATCTGTACTGTAGACACCACAACTTCAGCACATTCTAAACTGAGCTAATTGTCTCTTCTCCAAATCAGGCCTTGTATTTTTTTATCCTACTTAGTAAAAGCACCATGCGTCTGGTCCCAATGTCAGAAATTTGGGGATACTCCACAACTCTTTCACCTTTGCTACTTGTATAATTGTCATCAAATTCTAACTGAACTAGTTCTCTCTTCTCCAAATCAGGCCTTTGTCTTGTATTTTTTATCCTACTTAATAAAGGCACTGTACATCTGGTCCCCGTGTCAGGAATTTAGGGATACTCCATAACTCTTTCACTTTTGCTACCTGTGTAATTATCATCAAATTCTCAAGCCTGTCTTTTCCTTTGCTGGCCAATCATTGCCACTGTAGTACACTCATCATTTTTAATCCTAGTTGATTAATATCAGTCATAAAAATTGTTATAGGGAAAGTATAAACAGTGTGGTATGATAGGGTTTTTGACACCATCTCTTTGATGAGGTGACAGTTTTGGACAGATGACAAGGAGCTACCCTGGAATGATCTGGGGGTGGGGTGGGGTAGAGAGTTCTAGGAGGAGAGAAGAAAAGCACAAAATCCCCATGCTTGATGGGTTTGAAAAGCAGAAACAAGGCTAAATTATGATGAGCTAAGGAAGGATATAGAGGTATGAGATCAAAGATTACTCAGAGCATTTTAGGCCTTGAGAATCAGTTTGGATTTCATTTATAAGTATCATGACAACTTATTGGCCATTGAAAGAGAAGAAACATCTGTGGCTCTGGGACATTAATAACAAAATCTATTAAAGTGAGGATGTAGAGAAGAAAAGGTCGCTTGGGCGAAAGATTATAGTTTGAGAAATTCATTAATAGTTCTAAAAATAAGAAACGTGAGCTTAGGGGTTGAAGAATCGGTTGATTGAAGATAAGAATAGAAGCTCTGGATTTGATGAGATTGCCAAAGAAGACAGAAAAGACAGACTGTAAAAGAAAGGACTAGGGAAGAAGGCCAAGAATAAAGCTTTTAAGAAGTGTAAATGGTGGAGCGAGAGGCCTCAAAGGAAATTTGTAAGGGTAGGGGACAGGGGAGAGATGGCCATGTTCTCAGAGGGAGAGATGGGATAATTGGCAGAAGAGAGAAAATGCTGTTTAGAGTCATAATGGATTTTGGATAAAGGTTAGCTCTATGGGACATGAGGCCTCTATGTCCCACACGGAGACATAGAGGCCTCAAAAAAGGTGAACTGTCAGGTTGGGACTGCTTGGTGAAAATAGGGAGCATAGGTGGAGAGAACTGAAGCCAGCTTCATGTGCTAACCCAGCTGGGCAAGGCATGGAGGTCAAGGCTCAGGTCGAGTTTGATCAAGAACCAGTGCAAGGAACTCATGCTGACTGACTGTCCTCAGTGAAGTAGGCCATAAGGCCATCTCCTATGAGTGAAGTTAAGTTGAAGGAAGTCAAGGGTTGGGCCCTTGAAGATGAAGCATATTTCAAATAGCCACTATGGTTCCCTATAATAATTAGTCAACAAAGGATGTGTAAAAACCATATCTGAGGATCAGTGAGTGCTCAGCTGAGGTTAGAAAGCATTGCTTTATGGTGGCCTAGTTTCCTTGGTTTCCTTTCTCATGCAGCTTGGGAGAGGAAGCTGAGAAAACCAATTATTGTCTACAATAAGTCTAGGGCAAGAAGTAGCAGTTTGATGTTAGAGGCTACTACATATTTTTTTCTCCCAGTGCCACATATTATTTTGAATTGGATAGAATAAAATGAAAAGATTCTAGGTGAAACTGAAATTTGTTATTTTTCTATATTAAAAAGGTAGATATGATTTGGCCCAATTTCAAAAATATCCAATAAGTAGAATGAAGGTTCATATTAAGAGGACTATAATGATTTATAGTTAATTCTGATTTTAAAATAAGTTTGAAAATGTTAGACTAGTTGCTTTAGTGATTTGGGCTCTTATCTACCAAGCATGTGCTTTGGAGGCCAAGAATACACAAATAAATAGTAATGGTATAACACAAATTTCAGTTTTTTTGAGTGACACATTAACAATGTGAAGTTTTCCACTGACTGATATTTTAATGTCACACCCCCAGCAAACCTATAATTAAAGTTATTTTGGCATTTTCATCTCAAATTCATGCTTTTGGGGGGTGGGAGGGTAATAATTCCATTTTTAAAATGAGCTTCCAGATACAATTTGACATAAAATACAAAGTCTTATCCTAGCAACAATTTCCCCTCCCCCTCCTATCATGTAATAGAGGAATATATGGCTTGTCAGTTTTAAATGTTATAAAGGAATTTTTAAAAAAGAAATTGAACCCTTTTTGTTTATTTGAATTTGTTGACTGTAGTATATGTATAGCTACTAAAGTCTTGCTACAGTACAATTTACACAAAAATTAGAGACTGTTATAACATATAACAGATAGTTCTGGGAGAAGGTAGTAGTCTCACTATTTTTTTCTTTTAATAACAGCATTAATTCATTTATATTTTTCTTTGAAAGAGATAATTCTTGCCCTGTGATTTTTCCCAGGGAAAGAGTTTGGGTTTAGCTGCACATTTGAAATAGCAAATGAATAAGTTAGATCAGTAGCATCAAAATAGAAAACAAAAGGTCAAGGTAATTAAAGGAGAATCATCTCTTTTTTTGTTCATTGTCCGTTTCTCTGAATCTCTTTAGCACAGAAATTATATCTGGAGTTCTAATAGTTTTCTTTCCCACTCATTTATTATATGTAATATATATGTACTTACAAGTATGTATTTATTGTGTGTGTGTATATACACACACACGCAAAAATGTATTATATATGTCTTATTTTACATATATCTATAAACAATACTACCAGTGGATAAATCTCTTGAAGAATCATCATTTGGGCCTTTTTCCCTCTTGAATATGAATTCTAACTTAGGACAGGAAAGCTTTAGATACTTCTGAAATGGGGAGTTAAATTCTTCACTAGAATTCAGAAAGTAAAAGGAAAGTTCTTGGGGAAAACTATCTTATGCTGGGGTTGGGGGTGGGTCACAGAAAGGCCATTAAATTTTCACTGGAAGGTCATAGGGGCAGTAGGAGGGGTCATTGACCAAGGATCATTTGAAGAGCACCATTCTTTAAGTAGGTTTTGGGCATACATATCACTGGTTGGGAAACATCAATATGGTCTTTCTTACACAAACAATTCTTAGAAATGCCTTCCAAGACATTCTGTAACCCAGAGTGGGGATGTGGAGAGGGGTGAAAACTAAACAACCATCATTTATTCACATAAGAATAAGTACTGATTCACACATTAAAATTATTTCTGAAACTCTTGGTCATTTTATGTGGGTGAGGGTGTTACTTTTCCTTAAGAGGGACATTTTCTTATCAACCTCTTTCCCTCAATCTGCCCCAAACATATGTACAAACTAATTTCCTTAAAAATAACAGGGCCCAAGCCTCAAATACTTAGAGATTTTTATAGCTCCCTCCTCAAATTTTAAAATTCTCTGGTGTCCCCAGAATGTATATAAATGTGAAAGAAAGGAGTGACATCAGGGACTCCCACTGAGGTAAATGTAGTGCTACTTAATGCAGTTCTTGATAAACCTTTATGGCAAATTAGAGGTTTCCCATTTCCTCTGTTGACTGGCTATAAGATGTTGGGAGGTTTTTTTTTTCTTCATGAGGCTCTTAAGAATTTGTAGCTATGTATTTTTAATACTGTCAATAAACGGCTTCCTCAAGACTCAGAGGGGCAATAATGGAAGCTGTTAACAAAGTGTGAAAAGCAACGGGCTAGCAAAGGTTAATCACATGGCTGCCCACTAATGACCTCTACAGCCCTCAGTTTAAACCCAACAGCACTTGTAAAGACCAATCACGTGAATAATTTCCTGTCTGAGGTAGCCTTTATGGCTAAGAATAAAAGCTGAGCTGAGGGTGAATAGAAAGCCCCCGGCAGGGGAGGTGGTTATTATTTTTAAGCTGATCTAAACACCTGGGTTTCCCACCAGACCCTATTAAATTTCCCCCATTATGTCTAAATATTTCAATCATTTCCACAGACGTTGTGAATTACTGCAGTACTAAGACAGGTAGGAACTGAAAGGAGGGGCAGGTTGTCCAATGGTGAGGATCCCCTTCCTCAAGGTGCTGATGGTCAGGTAGGGAGAATCCCAGATTTTGGGAAGGAATTTGGAGGGTCATCACTTCTTCTGTAGCTCCCTGACCTCACCCCTCCTCAAGGAAGACCACACGTAAAGCCATTCAGACCAAGAAAATTTTACTATCTTAAGGGCCTGTAGATGAGGAGATTCCTTAGCTTGCCCTGGTAACCCATTTCATTGTTTAACAGCCTTCACTATTAGCCAACAGTTTTCCCATATAAAGGACTTAAGTAATTTCTGCTGTGGTTTAGACCCATTTTCCCTGCCCTGTTTTTGGATGCCTGTATTTTGCTGGTCCTTCCACATTTTATTATAGACTTGGTTAAACATTACTCCTCTCTCAATAAAATTGCTAAGTCTTTGAAGATTTTATTTTCTACCTCCAGCTTATAGATCTGAACATATTTAAGTGAGGAGCTTTGATTTAAGCTCCTACATAGTGACAATGGCAGGTGCATGGTAAGGACAGGATTTTAAAGCAGTAAGAGAGCTTCAAAATTCCCACTGGGTCAGTTCATAATCAAGGCTTGTTCTTTCCTTGTTTGCATCAAGGAAAAGAATGGGATGCACAGTCAGATTTAAGTTCAAATTTTGCCTCTGTCATTTCTTGTGAGAGCTTGAACAAATTACTTAACAGTAAAACTCAATTTTCTGAAAGCAATAACTGCTTCTTAGATTTTCTGTAAGGAAGAAGTTAAGTAATTTTCTTGTGGTCCCTGAAATGCAGTCGACAGTATATGCTACTTCACTCCTTGTATCTTGTTTATTAGTAACCCTAAATCCAGCATAGTGACTTATACTTGATAAAGATCCACAGGAGGCATTCAAATTTAACATGTTGGGAGTTAATGTGGTTCCAAGTAGCAGACACAATACTGGAAGTAATTTAGGCAAGGTGGGGGAGGTATTTGCTATCTCACCTAGAGAGTCACAGGAAAATCTGTTAGGGCAGCTAGGTCTCAGAGATGCCTAGAAACAGGGACTCTCTAGGGATGACCACTAGGATACTTCTCATCTTTCTTCTCTGCCCCTCTCCTACATTCTCAGCCTTATTTTCTCAGACTAACTTCTGTTTGATTTGAAACATGGCCTTCTGCTTCTCTCAGGCCCACATCACCCATCTTTCCCACTATAGGGGCCAATCCTTTTGAAGCTCTGGCTTGAGAACCATGGGGGTAGAATTTAGATTGGACCAAATGGGACATGTACTCATTCCCAAACCATCCACTGAAGTTGGGAGCTGGGAAGGGGAACTGTAATTGCTCTCTGTTAGTGTAGGGTGGTTGAAACAATGGTACGGTTGGTTCCTTAAAAGTTGAGGGACTATTTCTGGTGTAAGAGAGAGTTTTGGACAGGAGGACAAAATAAATGTTCACTTTAGTAGGAATCCTAAGAGATTCCTTTATTGCCACAGGTGCTATAGCTGGATGATGTTGGCAGATGATTTAAAAGAAGGTATTTTAAATTTGTTTTTCTGATTGGGCATTGATAATGATGATGATAGTGATGATGATGGAGACAACCAGATTCTTCATTTTAATTAATTTTTATTAAAGTAGAATTGACATACAATATCATAGAGTTTCAGATGTACAGCACAGCCTATTATATACACCTTACAAAGTGATCTGCATGATAAGCCTAGTAGCCATCTGTCATCAGTTATGATAGAATTGACAAATTTTTTTGTGATGTACATTGGATATCCATGGCTAATTTATTTTATAACTAGAAGTATGTACTTCTCAATCACCTTCAGCTTTTCTATCATTCTCTCCAAGCCTCTCCCACACCCGCCAGGCAACTATCAGTTTCTTCTCTGTGTCTGTGAGTCTGTTTCTATCTTGATTTGTTTGTTTTATTTCTTAGATTCCACATATAAGTGAAATTATATAGTATTTGTCTTTCTCTGTCTGACATATTTCACTTATCTGATTTTTTATATTTGTACAGTACTTTAAAATCGTGCCAGAGTTTGGTTATTCTAGAGCTACCCTACCTTGTCTGGAGTCTTTGTGGTATAACAGGAGCAATCATATTTTTTTCTAGTAAAAATAATGGGTTAGTGGTTCTTATATTTTTGGGATGTTTCTCTGATTTCTTTAAAGCTTACTACAATGAAGATGCATTATTTTAATAATTAAACTAGTGTTCTTAGAAGTAAATGGGACTAGTTCTGTGTGTGAATTCTCTAAACTCAGTCCCACCATCAGACCTTTCCACATGCTGTTTCCAAGGTTCCAGATTTTCTTTTCTGGTGGATATGTCCTTCACTTTCCTTGGGTTTCAGCTGAAATATCATATCCACAAAGAAGTTGTGATCAGGGGCATGTTTTGTGTGGCCTGAGGCTTATGTAATTTGAGTCTCTCTAAGAAAAGGAACAAGAAATCACAAATATAATTTTATACTTAAAAGTGAATATTTATTCAAATTCAGAAAAGGCACCATAAAGATAATAAGTTTAAAAATGTAGCTAGTACCATAAACACTGCTGTAATAACTCTTTACCCCTATATTCTCTGGCTACATATCTTTTCTGAAAAAAATGGAGATAAAATTGACATGACTACATATCTTTTGATTGTTTCTTCATGTGACAATGCTATTATAATATTTTCCATACTGAGAATAAAAAGGTAATTTAGTTTTCTTCTAGCATAATAATCAATTTGTATTTTTATTATGACAGTTTAGAAAAGTTTATTTTAACTTCAGAACTTTTTTTATTAGTAATGCTATGCAAGTGTTTAGTCATGTTATTTTCCTACAGGGTGAAAGTTCCATGGTATTCTTTGCATTTCAAACCTGGTTTCTCCCCCAACGACTTTCCTACTGCTGGTGCCAGGCTTTGAAAGACACAGTCTTATCTGGGGACACTTCTAGGCTTGCACCCTTGCGTTATGTTCTATATGAGTTGGTAAAAACAAAGCTGGGGAGAATGTTCATGACAAACCTTTCTTAAATTGGAGATGCTTGTAGTTACTTAACTACACTCTGTGATATGTCCTACCAAACCCAAGTGAAGTGTACTACCACCTCAATTCCCCCAAAATGCCTAAGGCCATCCAACTCCACATAAAGGAACAAGAAAGCACAAATATAACTTTATATTTATTTATATAACATAAGGAAAAACATGATAGGGAAACCAGAGTAGAAAGAGACAATAGTCTTAAATGATTGCAGTTAAAATATCTTGCATATGCAAATTTCACAAAACATATGCAGCCATATGAACATACTGCAGAGTCCCCCATGCCCCATGTCAAGAGCCTTGGAAGGAGCCCAGGCAAATGAGAGGCTTTCAAAATTAAACTTATTCATTCAAGGCAAATCCACTTTTACACTCAATCCGAAAGGCAGGTTTCTGTACCCAACTGTTTTCTCAATTGATTGTTCTTTTCCCTTTTAGCTGCCCCTTAGTTTTATTTATTTTCTTTTTTATTTAATTTATAGGGATGATATTTGTTAATAAAATTCTGTAGATTTCAGTTGTATAATTCTGTAATATATCATCTGTATATTGTATTGTGTGTTCATCATCCAAAGTCATGTCTCCTATCACCATTTATCTCTTCTATACCATCTTCTACTTCCCCCACCCTCTTCCTTTCTGGTAACCACCACACTGTTGTTTGTCTATGAGTTTTTGTTTTTCCCTTCACCTTTTTTATCCAGCCCTGAAATTACCACCCCACCCCTGACAGCTGTCAGTCTGTTCTCTATGAGTCTATTTCCATTTTGTTTGTTTATTTTGTTCATTAGATTCCACATATGAGTGAAATCATCTGGTATTTGCCTTTTTCTGACTGTCTTATTTGACTTAGCATAATGCTAAGCTAATGAAGTTGATGATTTCCCTCATAGTGTGATTTCCAGACAGAACTACAAGACCCTACCCTCTCAATCATTTTCTTCCATAAATCTTTCCTTTCTCCCAAACTGCCTGAAATTCTTGACTTGTAGGTTCATGTATATGTATGTGTGTATTTGAGTTGTTGTTAGGGTTGGGCTGGACATAGCATCTTCAGAAAACCTTTGCAAAAATGCCTAC
>PVIW01011231.1:0-38865 GCA_004026585.1 Noctilio leporinus
TAAATAGTGCCGCTATGAACATAGGTGTGCATAGGTTCTTATGAATTGGTGTCTCAGGCTTCTTTGGGTATAGTCCAAGTAGTGGAATTGCTGGATCAAAAGGCAGTTCCATTTTTAGTTTTTTAAGGAAACCCCATACTGTTTTCCACAGTGGCTGCACCAGCCTACATTCCCACCAACAGTGTATGAGGGTTCCCTTGGCCCCACATCCTCGCCAACACTTGTTGTTTGTTGATTTGCTAATGATTGCCATTCTGACAGGTGTGAGGTCACTCCCTCACTGAGTTGTCTATTCAGTTCCTTTGCCCATTTTTCAGTTGGGCTGTCTGTCTCCTTGGTGTTGAGTTGCATAAGGTCTTTATATATTTTTTAGATCAAACCCTTGTCTGAGGTATCATTGGCAAATATGTTTTCCCATACAATTGGTTCCCTTTTAATTTTGCTGGTGTTTTCTTTAGCTACACAGAAACTTTTCAGTTTGATGTAGTCCCATTTGTTGATTTGATGTATATTTCTATTCTTATGAAAGTACTAGATTGTTTTGATTACAATAGCCTTGTAGTATAGTTTGGTGTCCAGTATTATGATTCCTCTTACCTTGTTCTTCTTTCTCAAGATTGCTGTGGCTATTTGTGAGCATTTTTGGTTCCATATAAATTTTTGAAGTATTTTTTCTAGATCTGTGAAATATATCATTGGTATTTTCATTGGGATTGCATTGAGTCTATAGATTAATTTGGGTAGGATGAACATTTTAATGATGTTAATTCTTCCCATCCATGAAATTAAGGAAATTAAGGAAATTCTTCTTTAATTTCTTTCTTCAATGTTCTGTAGTTTTCTGAGTACAGGTCTTTTACCTCCTTGGTTAAGTTTAATTTTAAGTATTTTATTTTTCTTGTTACTATGGTAAGTGGGATTTGTTTTCTAGCTTCTACCTCTGATGTTTCATTATTGGTATAGAAAAATGCTTTTGATTTCTGGATATTGACTTTATATCCAGCTATTTTGCTAAATTGCTTATTATGTCAAATAGGTTTCTCATGGAGTCTATTGGGTTTTGTATGTACACTATCATATCATCTGCAAATAATGATAGTTAGACTTCTTCCTTTCCAGTTTGGATCCCTTTGATTCCTTTTTCGTCTCTGATAGCTATTGCTAGAATTTCCAAAATGATGTTGAACAGAAGTTGAGGAAGTGGACGGCCTTGTCTTGTTCCTGATCATAGAGGAAAGATTTCAGGTTTTGCCCATTGAATATGATGTTGGCTTCAGGTTTCTCATATATGGCCTTTATGATGTTGAGGTATGCTTCCTCTATTCCCATTTTGCTGAGTGTTTTTATTATAAATGGTTGCTGTACTTTATCAAATGCTTTTTCGGCATCTCTTGATATAATCGTTTGGCTTTTTTCTTTCATTTTGTTTATCTGGTGTATTACATCCATTGATTTGTGAATGTTGTATCATCCTTGCATCCCTGGGATGAAACCCACTTGATCATGACATATGATCTTTTTAATGTATTGCTGGATCCTGGTGGCCAATATTTTGTTGAGAATCTTAGCATCTATCTTCATCAGAGATATTGGCATGTAGTTTTCTTTCTTAGTTGTGTCTTGATCTGGTTTTGGGATTATAATAATATTGGCCTCATAGAAAGTGTTTGGGAGTCTTCTTGGATTTTTGGAATAGGTTGAGACGGACAGGAGTTAGTTCTTCTCTAAATGTTTGATAGAATTCATCTGTGTAGACATCTGGTCTGTGGCTCTTGTGCTTTGTGAGATTTTATTACTTCTTCAATTTCACTTGTTATTATTGGTCTATTCAGGCTTTCTGCTTCTTCTGAATTCAGTTTTGGGAGATTACATATTTCCAGAAATGTGTCCATTTCACCCAGGTTGTCATATTTCTTGTCATATAGTTGTTTGTAGTAATTTCTTACAGTCCTTTGTATTTCTGAAGTATCAGTTGTGATATCTCCTGTGTCAGTTCTGATTCTGTTTACTTGGGTCCTCTCTCTCTTTTTCTTGATGAGTCTGGTTAAAGGCTTCACAATTTTGATTACTTTTTCAAAGAACCAGCTCCTGGTTTTATTGATTCTTCAAATTGTTGTTAGTCTCTAAGTTATTTAATTCTGCTCTGATCTTGATGATTTCTTTCCTTCTACTTGCCCTGGGCTTTGTTTGTTGTTGCTCTTCTATTTCTTGCAGCTTTATGGTTAGGTTGTTTGTTTAAGCTTCTATCCTTCTTAGGTAGGCCAGTATTGCTATGAACTTCCCTCTGAGGACTGCTTTTGCTGTGTCCCATAGGTTTTGGACTGTTGTGCATTCATTTTCTTTTGTTGCCAGAAACTTCTTGATTTCATCTTTGATGTCATTGTTTACCCATTCATTACTTAAAAGCATGTTATTCTGTCTACATGAGTTAGAGTGTTTTCAGTTTTTTTCCTTGAATTTGGTTTCTAGTTTCAAGCCATTGTGATCTGAGAAGATGCTTGATATGATTTCAGTTTTCTTATATTTGTGGAGGTTTTTCTTGTGACCTATCATGTGGTCTATCTCTGAGAATGTTCTATGTGCATTTGAAAAGAATGTTTATTTTGTTTCTTAGGGGTGGAGGGTTCTGTATATATCAGTTGGGTCCGTTTCCTCTAGAGTGTTGTTCAGTCCCACAGTATCCTTGTTATTTTTTTGTTTGGAAGATCTGTCTGTTGTTTATAGTAGGGTATTAAAATTCCCTACTATTAGTGTGTTGCTATCTATATCCTTCTTGAAGTCCTCCAAGATTTTCCTTATATATTTGGGAGCTCCTATGTTGGGTGCATATATATTTACCAGAGTTATATCTTTTTGATGGATTGTTCCCTTAAGTATTATGAAATGTCCTTCTTTGTCTCTTTTTATGGCCTTCATCATAATATCTATTTTGTCTGAAATAAGTATTGCTACTCCAGCCTTTTTTCCATGTCCATTTGCTTGATATGTATTTTTCCATCCCTTCATTTTCAATCTATGTTGATCTTTTGTTCTGAGGTGGGTCTCTTGAAGACAGCATATATGTGGGTCATGTTTTCTTGTCCATTGAGCTACCCTATGTCCTTTGATTGATGCATTTAATCTATTTACATTTAAAGTTATTATTGGTGGATACTTATTTATTGCCATTGTTCCTCTCTGTTTCTTTATTTGTTTAAAGGAGACCCTTTATCATTTCTTGCAATGCTGGTTTGGTAGAGATTATTCTTAATTGTCTTCTTTTGTCTGGGAAACTCCCTATTTTCTCCTTCCATTTTGAATGAGAGTCTTGCTGGGTAGAGTATTCTTGGTTGCAGGCTTTTGTTTCCCATCACTTGGAATATTTTTTTCCATTCCCTTCTGGTTTGTATTGTTTCTGTTGAGTAATCATTTGATAACCTTATTGGATCCCCCTTATATGTTATTTGCTGTTTCTTCCTTGATGCTTTTAGGATTCTCTCTTTGTCTTTGAAGTTTGCCATTTTAGTTATAATGTCTCTTGTAGTAGGTGTGTTTGGATTCATCCTCATTGGCACCCTCTTTGCTTCATAAACTTGAGTAATATTTTCTTTCATCATATTAGGGAATTTCTCTCTCATTAGTTTTTTTTAACAGATTTTCCATTCCTCGTTTCTCTTCTTCTGGTATCCCTCTGATATGAATATTATTGTGTTTCATGTTGTTCTGTAGCTCTCTTAAAACCTCTTCATTCTTGTTCAGCCTTTTATTCATTCTCTCGCACTGTCTTGGAATATTTTTCTATGTTGTCCTCCAGCTTGCTTATCCTATTCTCTGCTTCCTCTAGGCTGCTGTTACTTCCTTCTACTGTATTCTTCAGTTCAGAAATTGTATTCTTCCTTTCCTCCTGGCTCTTACTGATGGTTTCTACGTCCTTTTTAATGTTGGTGTACTTCTCAGTAAGTTCCTTGTAGCGTCCCTGGAGTTCTTCATTTTTCTCCCTGGAGTTGTTTATAGTTTTCTTTGAGCTGGCTGAGCTCATTGAGTGTCTCTATCATCATTATTTTGAATTCCATATCTGATAGTTTGCTTGCCTCTGTTTCATATAGTGATCTTTCTGGGGATTCCTCCTTTACTTTGGTGATGGACTGTTTCTTTTTCTCCCCATTTTTAGGTTTCATTGTAATCCAGTCAGCTTGTGATCAGCTGCCAGGCTATAAGGAACTGCTAGGCTGAAGGATTGATTTAATTGTTATCCTATTGGTCTGTGATTCACCGCCAGGCTTAAATGCAGTTTGAGGTGACAGTCTGATTCAGTTGTAAATCAGTGAATCAACTATCAAACTCAAGCCCTTCTGGGTTAGACAGAGAGGTTCAATTACAACCCAGTGGATCAGCCACCAGCTCAGATGTAGCTTGGTGGGACAGATTCAGATGTAAATCAATGAATCTGATCAGCCACCAGGCTCAGGCACCACTGGGCTAGGCAGCAAGATCTAATTGTAGTCCCATGAATCTTTGATCAGCTGCCAGGCTAGGGGCCACTGGGCTAGACTGAAAGATTCTGTTGTAATCCAATGAGTTTGTGATTAGCAATCAGGCCCAGAGGCCACTGAATGGGACAAACCAACTCAGTTTTGAACCAGTGAATCCAGGATCAGTCATCAGGCTTGCATGCCACTATGTGGGGCTGACTGACTGACCCAGCTGTAAGTTAGAGAGTTTGTAATCAGCTGCCAGGCCCAGGCGCTACTGGGCGAGAAATATGTCTTCAGGTGGGAAGTGTTGTATCTGTGTTCAGACAGGGCAGGGCAGGAGAAGTTTATTTAATTGTAAGTCAAAGAATTGTGATCAGGTGCCAGGCTCACCAGTGGGTGGAGCTATGAGGATCCCTTCATACTGAAGCTGCCTGGCGCAGTGCAGTCCCCCTGAGGAATGGAGGATGAGTCAGCACCAGGATCCCCACAGCTGCTTCCTGACTTCTCTTCTCCAAGCCACTGCTGCAAACTCTCCCCACGCATTGGCCCTCCCTCCCATGGAGCCCAGGGTCGGTGGGTGCTGATGTATTTTTGTTGTGGTCACCCTAGTAGTTCTCTGTTCCTGAGCTCTTTCAGGCCAATAACCTCCAAGGCTTTCCACCCTTCTCAGCTATATGCTGCTCTCTTTGCCATGTTGTTGTAGGCTGGGAAACCCAGCTAGGGGATCAGAACCCACCCTTCTCAGGTGGAGCTCCTGGCTTTTTTCATGGAGATATAATTCACACATTATGTAATTTATTCTTTTAATTAGTGCCACATCTTTGGTGTTTAGTATATTCACAAAGGTGTGTATAATGGTCACCATTACAAAATTCCAGAACATTGTCATCCAAAAAAGAAATCTCATTCTTTCCTCTTCCCAGTCCCTGGACACCACCATCTATTGTCTGTCTAAATGGATTTGCTAATTTTAGGCCTTTAACATGTATGGAATTATATATAATATGTGGCCTTTTGTGACTGGCTTCTTTCACTTAGTATAATTTTTTTCAAGGTTCATTTATGTTGTAACATATTAATCATTCATTATCCTAGCTGAGTAATATTCCACAGTTTACCCACTTACTATTTGATGGACATTTGGGTTGTTTTCACTTTGGGGCTATTATGAGTCCTTGCTGCTGTGAATACTTGTGTTCAAGTTTTTGTTGGGGGTACCTTTGTACATGGGTATATTATACCTGGGATTAGGATTGCTGGGTCATGTAGTAAGTTTATTTTTAACTTTTTGAGGAACTGCCAAATTATTTTCTGTTTGTTTGTTTAATAATAACCACACTAACAAGTGTGCAGCAGTATCATGTGTTTTTGATTTTCATTTCCCTAGTTATTAATGATGTTGAGTAACCTTTCATGTGCCTTGGAGAAATGTTTATTCAGTTCCTTTTCCCATTTTGAAACATATTATTTCTTTTTTGGTATTATTTTTAGAGGTTCTTTATATATTCTGGATATTAATCACTTACGAGATAAGTGATTTTGGGGAACAAATTAGAAGTGGGAGCTTAGCTTACTGATTTTCCTCTTTGTGTGCATGCAGTTTTAGTGCTATCACTAAAAATTTCAATTTGGTTCTTCTTTATGTCTTCTGGGTTTCTTTTTTTCTTTTCTTTTTTTTTTTTTTTGCTGTGGATTCCTTTTTTGTTGATATTTCTGGGTTTTTGTTTTTTTGTTTTTAATTTTCAAGTGTTTTTTGTATTGTCATTTTGAAGTATTTTTCTGAGGGCTCCTTCAAAACCTTTGTTAGATTATTCTAACATTTGTGCCATATTTCATAAGAGGTTTTTTTTGTTTGTTTTTTGTTTTTGGTATGGCAAGTGAGTTTCAATTGAATACTGGACATTTTCACATTATTTTAAAAGACTGGATATTACTTAAACCTTCTGTCAGCTGGTTTTCTGACACTGCTTTGTCGGGGAAGAGTGTGTCATCTCATTACTATCAGGTGGAGGTAGAAGTTCAGGCTCCCTACTGGCCTTAGTTGATATTTGCAGGGAGGCCCTCATTTCATTCCAGCCCCTGCTTGTCCTCCATCACTTCTATGCTGAGGTTGTCCTTGCTACCTTCCAGGTGATGATAGAAATCTTAACCCTCCACTAGGCGTCTTTTGGATGGAGGTAGAATCCAGGTTCCTCGTATGGTCTCCACTGCTTCATCTACAGGAGTGAAGGGTGGGCTTATTATTAGCTGGCAGGAATGAAGGCGTGGCTCCCTTTTTGGCTTTCTCTGAAACCATCTTGGCAGGATTGTTGAGGTCCTCTTTGAAGTTTAGAAAAGATGCACATCTTGGTTTCCTCTTTGACCTTTGATATTGTGAGTGGGAGTGGGCCCACAGTTTTCTTGCTGTGTTTGGCTGTAGTAAAACAGTTATTAACATTTTGTGTCTTATTAGGCTGCCTCTTTGCTAGTTCTTTGGCTAGGGGCAGAAGACTTTGTTTATTCTCTCTCTCTTTCTCTCTTTTTTTCCCTGAATCCAATGGCTTCTATTAGGTGGCTGGTTTTCTCTATAAAAAGTCAGGGATATATGAAAGAAAAATAAAACCCAGGGAATTCATGGTCCTATTTTCCTTTGTATCACAGGGTCCTGATCAGTCTGTTGTTTTCTCTTCATCTTTCAGTGTTAGTTGTGTTTATACAAAATAGCTGGAGTTTTCAGTTGTACTTAGGAAGGATAGAGCAAACTATGTCTATTCCATCTTCTGCAAGTAGAAGTCTTCTGATCTATTTTTAACATGTCAACACTTTATAAATATGTTTCTAGATTCTAGTAAAATTTTTTAGTTTATGACACTGGATTAAAAGAATGTATTTCATAGTTAAACTAACATAAATAAGCTACAGAAGTATTTTCTTAAGGAAATAGATGAGCATCAGTATGACTAATATAAAAAGCCAAGCCTTTTAAAAATAATATATAGCTATGATACATACACACAGACAGCAGTATGCTGATAGCCAGAGGGAAAGGAGAGTTGGGGGAAGTAGAAGTGGGCAAAGTGGGGATAAATGGGGATCAAAAGAAACTTAACTTTCGGTGGTTGGCTCACAATGCAGGATGTGGTTGATATTTTATTGAGCTGTACACTTGAAACCTATAGAGTTTTATTAATCAATGTCACCTCAATAAATTAAATTTTTTAAAAGGAAAAATGAAGAAGAAGCCAAATCTTTTAAATCTAACTCTGTTTTCTGTGCCTAGGTTGGAGCAAACACCATGGATAATCCTCTGTTGAAGTACAGTGCAAAGGATTACTTCTTTAAAGCAGCCCTCTGTCACTTCATAGTTGATGAATTGAACGCCAAAGTAAGGAGTAATCATTTAGTACTACTTTTCTATACTCTGGTTTCTCTTCATATTGTATAAATCTTTCGCCTTTTAGTACCACTTTTCTGATACACATTACACAGAAGCCCTCACTTGGGTACTGTGTTGTTCTTGATATCACTTCATTTAGGTGATACTTGTTGCAAGACTAAACTGAATACATTAAAAATAATAATAATAATAATATGGTATGTGTCCCAGCTGTAATCTTATAACAGCTGCTTAAGCTATTCTCTTCAAGTTTCCTAGTAGCTACATTTCATTTCCTTCAGTAGCTTTGCCTTAAAGGAATTCGGGAGCTAAGGGTGAGACAATAAAAGTAGAACACCTTCAGGAATGCTCCAAGATGGAAGTGTGGATAGACACACTACATCTCCCTCTACAACCAAAAACAATACATCTACATCAAAACTAGAGACAATCAGAAATTCCAGAACATCCTGTTTCACGGAAGTCCAACAAACAAAAGACAGAAGGAAGAAATACTCATATAAATAGGTAGGAGGGGTGGAGCTGGGACACAGAGAACATAGTTTGGTGAGCAGATTGCCAGTGCAGGTTGGTGATGCAGCAGCTGTTGAGAGAGAGCAGCTAGGATTGGCCAGCAGAAAGACAGTCATAGTAGGGATACCTGTGAATGCTCCTGGCATCAGACTAGATCATACCGCTCACGGTTCCAGCACTGGGGTAGGAAATAAAGCCACACTGCTTCCTCTGATGTGAAAATCAGTGGGGGTTGGGGTGGAGGAAGAAACTATCAGTCTCACAACAGAGTCTGTTTGTTCAGAGGACCCCACAGTCCTGAAACATCTGCAGACCCACCCATTCTGTGAACCATGGGCAGGGTAACAACTAGAGAGGAGCTAGTCTCATACAGGAAGTGAGAGAAGTATCTGGAAAATGGGTGAGTGCTAAACAAGTGGTATAGATCCCACTCAGACCCTTCCCAAATATAGCATAATGTGGTAAAATGGGTTGCCCTGCACTAGTGAATACCCAAGACTCTGCCTTTTACAATGTAACAGGTGCAAAAGCTCTACCTAAGAAACAGGTGCACAGGAGCCTGTCAAGATGCAGAAGCAGAGAAATATGACTCAAAAAAGGGAACAATTCAAGGTCCCAGTGGCCAAACTAAGCAACAAAGAAATAACTAGCCTGACAGGTGTACAGAGTGCCAGCCTGATAAGTCCCACAGTTTAAAATCCTGGTAATAAAGATGCTCATGAACTTGACAGATGTGCTTAAATATGGTAAACACTTAAGAGGAGAAAGTGAAGACTAGGCCACGTGAAACAGGAGGCCACACATGGAAATACAGTGGCACCCACCTACCCTGGGCTCCAACAGAGAAAGGGCAGGGTGGACTAGGGATGTTTGGGGAAAGTTTTGGGTCAGTGGCTTTAAGGGGAGCCAGGAAGTAAAGAAAGTGCACCTCTACAACACAGAAGGTCACACCACTAATACAGTAAGTCAAAGCAGACCAATCCAAGAAGCAGAAATAAACATGAGTCACCTAAAATGGGGAGACAAAGAAATAAACCTTCAGTAAATGGAAAGGAGGAATCCCCAGGGAGAGTGCAAAATGAAAAAGAGGTAAGCACCCTATCAAACATGGAATTTAAATTAATGATGATAGAGAAACTCAATGAACTCAGCAAGTTCACAGAAAACTACAAACTCCAGGGAAGCTACAAGGAACTTACTGAGAGCTACACCAGCATTAAAAAGGACATAGAAACCATCAATAAGAGCTAGGAGGAAATGAAGAGTACAATTTTTGAATTGAAGAACACAGTAGAAGGAATCAGAAGTAGGCTAGAGAAAGCAGAAGATCAGATCAGGCAGCTGGAGGTCAATGTAGAAAAAAATTCCCAGGCAGTGCAACAAAATGAAAAAAGACTGAAAAAGAATGAAGAGGTTTTAAGAAAGCTGCAGGACAACATGAAATGTAATAATATCTGTATCATAGAGATACCAGAAGGAGAAGAAGAGGAGCAAGGGATAGAAAACCTCTTTGAAAAAGTAAGACAGAAAACTTCCCTAACTTGAGGAAAGGAAAAGTCATGCAAGCTCAGGAAGCACAGATGGTCCTAATGAAGATGAACCCAAACAGGCCCACTTCAAGACATATAATTAAAATGGCAAATCTCAGAGACAAGGAGAGAATCCTAAAAGCAGCAAGAGAGAAATAGCAAATAACATACAAGGGGGCTCCCTTAAGGTTATCAGCTGATTTCTCAACAGAATCACAACAAGCCAGAAGGGAATGGCAAAATATATTTCAAGCAATGAAAAACAAAGGCCTGCACCCAAGAATACTCTACCCAGTAAGGCTGTCATTCAAAATGGAAGGAGAAATAAGGAATTTCCCAGGCAAAAGAAGGCTAAAAGACTACATCTCCACCAAACCATCATTGCAAGAGATGCTAAAGGGTCTGCTTTAAGAAGATGAAGAATCTCTACCTCAAAAGACTCTTAAATAGTTCAGGGGTTAGTTTAGAACCACATAAGAAGTCAACCACAAGTTAAAAAAATAGGTAGAACACTATTTTACAAAATCATTTAAATCCTAGGGATTTTATTTTTTATTTTATTTTATTTAAAAAAAATTTTTTTTTATTTCATTATTTTTAGAAAGAGGGGAAGGGAGAGAGGCAGAGAGGGAAAGAGACATCAATGTATGGTTGCGTTTCACCTGCCTCCAGCCACAGACCTGACTGGAGACCTGGTTTGCAACCTGGTTATATGCCCTGGCTGGGGAATCGAACCTGCGACATTTGGGTTCGCAGGCCGGCGCTTTAACCACTGTGCTACCAGCCAGGGCTTATTTTTTATTTTTTTACCTCAGCTTAGTAGACATAATAATTTGTATTCTGGGGACCAGATGAACACTGCAAGTGCCATTATTTCTGAAGGCTTCATCTTGTAAAACACACGTAGAGGGAAAAGAGGGTATTGAAAGAACTAAGACCTGTGCACAGCCAAAAACAAAACAAAACAAACAAAAAATCCACTATTTAAGATGGAAAACTTGAAAAAGAATAAGTTGTAGTTCCAGTAGCTTAAAATAAAATTGAGCCCTGGCTGGTGGTTCAGTGGATTGGCACCAGCCTGTGAATCAAAAGGTCACTTGTTTTGATTCCCCCATCAGGGCACATAACCAGATTGCAAGCCGGGCTCTATCCAGGTCCTTAGCTGGAGGCAGGTGAAAGGCAACCATACATTGATGTTTCTCTCCTTCTCTGTCTCTCTACCTTCCCCACTCTCTAAACATAATAAATAAAATCTTTAAAAAATAAAAAAATAAAGTTGTATAATTGGAGAGAGGAGGATCAGACTCAAAAGCCAAATTCATTTTTTACTATGGGTTTGACACTGTCTCTAGGACAACTTTCACAAAAGTGAGTTCCCCGATACATCATTTCTATGATATAGTCCACAAAAATAGCATTCCAGAATAAAGTAAGTATTAAAGAAGAAAAAACTGTTTAATTTGCTACAATATATCTAAAACACTATCATTTAGCATGTAATAATTATATAAGCTATTGGCACATTTTAAGTTTTTTGTATTAACTCTTCAAAATCCAGTATATACTTTAAATATTTATAAAAATATGTATGTGGGCCCTGGCTGCTGGCACAGTGGATAAGGTGTCTGCCTACGAATCCAAAGGCCGCTGGTTCGATTCCCAGCCAGGGCAACATAACCAGGTTGCAAGCCAGGTCTCCAGCCAGGTCCATAGCTGGAGGCAGGTGAAAAAGGCAATCATACATTGATGTCTCTCTCCTTCTCTGCCTCTCTCCCTTCCCCTCTCACTGAAAAATAATAAATAAAATCTTTAAAAAAGTAATAAAAATTAAGAGATTAAAATATGTATGTATATAAATGTATTTTTGCGTGTGTTTGGTAATATTGCAATTCATATTACTTGAAAGAGTAATTCTTTAAAAAATGAATTAACATAGGCATTTTGAAATAATGAAAACTTTGTATTAATATGATTTGAGAAGATGACAGAAGGCAGTAATTAAATGGTGAATTGTTTGGATGCGAAAGGAAAAACTTTAGAAAGTACACATTGGTGGTTACAGAATAGACAGGGGGATGTTAAGAAGATAAAGGAAATGGAGAAGTCAAAGAACTTATATGCATGACACATGGACATGAACTAAGGAGAGGTGTTGTTGGAGGAAATGGAGTACTGGCTGGAGAAGGGGCAAAGGGGGAAAATTGGTTCAACTGTAATAGCAAAATAAATAAAATATATTTAAGGGATAACAAAATAAAAGCAAGAAAAATGTCATTTCTTCAACTCTTAGTCTTTGTGCATAAAATAGATGAACAAGAAGAATAGAGAGACAAATTAAGTAAACTATAATTAAAGAAAATATTAAGAATTAAAAAAAATGAGGAAAGGCTTAAGAACCTCTGGGATGACTTTAAGCATGCTAATATCCAAATCATAGGGATGCCAGAAGGAGGAGAGGAGGAACAAGAAATTGAAAACTTGTGTGAAAAAATAATGATGGAAAACTTTTCAAATTTGGCAAAGGAGATAGACATACAAGTCCAAGAAGCACAGAAAGTCCCAAACAAGCTACCTCCAAATAGAGCCACACCAAGACACATCATAATTAAAATGCCAAAGTTTAAAGATAAAGACAGAATCTTAAAAGCAGCAAGAGAAGAGTTACCTTCAAAGGGGTTCCTATAAGACTGTCAGCTGATTTCTCAAAAGAAACTTTACAGGCAAGGTGGGACTGGCAAGAAATATTCACAGTGATGAAAAGCAAGAACCTATAACCAAGAATACTATCTAGTAAAGCTATAATTTAGAATGTAAGGGCAGACTAAGTGCTTCCCAGACAGGGTAAAAGCTAAAGGAGTTCATCATCACCAAGCCATTAGTATATGAAATGTTAAAGGGAATTATTTAAGAAAAAAAGGGTCAAAATTATGAACATTAAAAGATAAAACTAACAGCTATTAACAAAAGAACCTGAAAAATAAAAAGGAAAACAAAAACAAACCAAGCTAACAGCCAGAATAAGATCAGAAACATAGGTATGGGGATCATTGGGAGGGTTATCAGCTGGGAAGGGGAAGTGGGCAAAAGGAGGAAATGGTGCAGGGTTTAGGAAACAGTTGGTGGGTATAAGATAGAGAGGGGGATGTTAATAATAGAGGAAAGGATAAAATTATATGCCCAACCCAGGGACACGAACTAAGGGGTGGATGGGACTATGGGAGGGAATGGGGGCACTTGGGTGAAGGGGAGCAAAGGGAGAAGAATTTGGGACAACTGTAACAGCATAATCAATAAGATATACCAAAAAATAGGAGGACATATAAAAAAGTAGAACATCTTTTTTTTTTTTTTTTTTAATTTTTAGAAAGAGGGGAAGGGAGAGAGGCAGAGAGGGAGAAAGACATCAATGTATGGTTGCTTTTCACCTGCCTCCAGCCACAGACCTGACTGGAGACCTGGTTTACAACCTGGTTATGTGCCCTGGCTGGGGAATCGAACCTGTGACCTTTGGGTTCGCAGGCCGGCGCCTTATCCACTGTGCTACCAGCCAGGGCTTTTTTTAAAATTTTTTTTAACTTATAAATGGAATTGGAATCAGGATTGTGAGAAAGTGAAAAGCCAAGGGAAAACTGAGAGATGAGGAAGAGAGTTGGGTAACCTAGTTTCCAGTTGAAGGTGGAAGAGCAGAATTAAAACCAAGAAAAGGAAAAGTATTCCTTCCCTCAAACGATGATCTAAGTGATTTTGGGGGCAAGCAGAAGAGTGTTAAAGATGAACTTCATTTAACGGATGCCCTCAGACACTGGTCTATGAGTTTTCAGAAAATTTTCTAATTCTTAACTGGAATTGAAAATCAGAATAGATAGGATGTCTATGTTGATTTTGATGTTGAATTTAACACCACACTTCGTATACACTTAAATAGGATGTAGATTAGTCTTACTGAAGTTATTAGAATGTTCAAAGCTTTGTTTCCTGGTTTAGTGAATCGAACATTAATAAGTGGTTTTTCTTTCTCAGCTTGCTCTTGAGAAATACGAGGAAATGTTTCCTGCATTTACTGATTCAAGAGAATGTAAATTATTGAAAGTAAGTAATGTTAGAACTTTGAAGAAAAAAGCCTCTGCTGTCAGGTGGTACAGTGTATGAAGTGAAGTTCTAATTCTGTGAAGTCTGCTGAGGAGCCTTTCTTGCTTTTGTGTAATAGATTTCAAATGCCACAAAGAGTCAGGGATGTAGTATTGTATTCTGAAGCAGGCAATTCAAAAATGTTAGCACAAATACCAAATCCATGACTAGGGGTGATTTTGTATTTGTACTTGAATATTTCTCCAATTTTGTAAAGTATTTGGCAACATCAGTTAATGTGATACTAAGGCTATTCTATATTTAAAATATCTTTACTCTTAGATGGAACTTTTTAGCCTACCAAACTAATTTTTTCATATATATTTTATTAGAAACTTCTAGAAGCTCATGAAGAACAGAACAGTGAAGCTTACACTGAAGCAGTAAGTTATGTCTTTGTGGTACAGTACATTCTTTGAAGGTTTAACTTACAGAAACTTTCTATATCTTTTCATTGTGTAAATACTAAACATTTATTTTAAACATTATTCTGGTGTACCAAAGTTGTATTTTCCAAAGGTCATGTTTTATATATTCCACAAGCCTATACAATTAAACAGTTTCTTTAGCCATGGTGAATTGAGCTGTGAGGCAAATTCAAGAAAAAATATCACAGTGTTATAATTTGCTATTTGAATGTTTTATTTTGAAAATAATCTGCTCCTGTGAATAAATGTAAAGTAAATGATTTAAATGCAATTTAAAATATGTATAAAAACAAAGTAGTGTAAGTTAGTTATATTCCTGGCATAAAATAAATAAAAGATCATTTTTCTTTATATTCATCGATCTTTTGTTCTCCTTTCTTTTGCCATCTTATATTTAGAATCAAGTTTCTCATATTCACCATTTAATACATTAATCATGACTTTGAAGCAGTAGTGGAAAGGAATGTTTCCCATTTAACTTTTGCTGAAAAACTATTTTCATCTATTGAAATGGCATTCATTTTAGTAATGTGTTAAAATGAATTGAAGGAATTCTGCTTTCATACAGCCAATGATATTGGAACACTTTATTTTCCATGTTCCTTTCTAAGTCTTATACATGGTCTAATTTCCTTTGTCACATCAAATGTGTTCTTCTTCTAATTATAAAGGCTGTTAGGAATTTTTGTCATCACAAGTTAAAATACAGAGCAATATAAAAGGCACAGAAACTATCAATAGCCAATCAAAATAGGCAGAGGATAATGAAAAAATAAACAGACTTTAATGAAGAAAATTAGGAACTGGAATGAGTAATTTTAAATGAAGAAAGTTGGTGGATCATCACTATGTATGTTTAAATAGCTATTTTGTTTTAATTGTATTTCAATAGACTAATTCCTGTTCCTTTACCCTTAAACTAGGTGAAGGAATTTGACTCAATATCTCGCTTGGATCAGTGGCTTACTACCATGTTGCTTCGTATCAAAAAGTCCATTCAAGGGGATGGAGAAGGAGATGGAGACCTAAAGTGAAGCAATTATGTCTTTGTGGCATGCAGTTAACTTCTCTTTAGTTCCTCTTAGGGCCAAATGATCTTTATGAGGTGCCCATTTGATGGCTTAATTTTGTTGTACATGAGCCAAATGATATGTGTGTGTATTTTAAACTTGCTACATTCATGCTACTGTCAAGCAGAATGATAAGAAGCTCCTATGCATACTGTGGGTATGATGGACTATTTCATGCTTGCCAGAGTCCCCAGAGTTTTCTGAGAACTACTTCAGAATTTTCTTTTTGTTATTTGATATTTATAAAATCCATGTTTAATTTTGCCACATATTTTTTCTGTTCTTTTTCTTGAATTTGAGTATCCAACCTAATTGTTCTAATCAGTGCTTAGCATATTCTCTGTAAATTTGCATCTGGATATATTCTCTAAGTGTATGTGTTTGGTTTAAGGTGGTTGTTAGGAATAAGTTTATGACATTTTTATTAGAAATATTTTTTTTTATCTTGTGATTCTTTTGATGTTGCTAATGATCAGTTGCTTTGCTAACATGCATGTGAAAATTCAGAACAGCCAGGGTCTGCTTGAATCACTTACACTGTGAGAAAAGGGAACTTCCTGGCAGTGCTTGCTTATGTGTGTGAATGAATGTCAAGGTGGGTTTGACTGCTTTGTAATTTTTACACACAGGTATACACAGGTTCATATACATACACAAATATATAAAATCTATGAGAAACAAAAATATTCCTTTTCTACACACAGTTCCCATTTTTGGTTGGGGTAAAATCCCTTTCTTTATATTCACGTAAAGGTATTTTACTTGGTACATCCCAGCTCTTTTACGTTCATACCCTTTCCCACATTGAGATGCAATTCTTTATGTCACACTATCCTAATTGAAAAAGTATGTCAGTAATTTTATCCATTTATTGAACATGGTGGATTAGGTAGGGTAAACTTGGTACAGAGGTTTATTATATGCCTCCAGTGAGCTTCTGAGGGAACTTGACTTTCCCTTTAGCTGATGGAATTGTTTTAGCTTTTTGTGTTTGACCTTTGAACTCTGTTTTTTTATTTTGTTTTACATAACTTGTGTTCTTTTGATTTATGGACTTGATCCCTTCCCATTATGTTACATGCTGACATTGTATTTTAGACACGATCTTGTTTCTTGAATCTCCTCTATGCGTATTTTAAGGCTTAAATGATTTATGTTTAATGTGCATTTGTTGCCAGAGATAGCCTATGATTATTTCTAAGTTGTGCTTTTATTAATGATAGATAATGAAATTTCCCATGTTATGTTAGATAATAACTGATATTTAAATGATGTTTTCATTTTTGTGTTTTTTAAAGATTTTATTTGGTTAGTGTTAGAGAGAGGGGAAAGGAGGGATAAAATGAGGGTGAGAAACATCAATGTAAGAGAGAAAGAAACATCAGCCAGTTGCCTCTCATGTGCACCCCATCCAGGGACTGAACCTGCAATCCAGCCATGTGCCCTAACTGGGGATTGAACCAGTGACCTTTTGCTTTGAGGGATGACTCCCAACCAACTAATGTTTTCATTCCAGTCAGGGCAGATGTTTTCAATTTTGGATGGACTCAACTGGGATTGCTAGGCTTGGTTGGACAGAAGTATGGTGGGTGTGCCCAGACGAAAGGCACAGTGAGAAGGAAGATTTGGGAATGGTGAATAGATTAAGTCTGGGATAAAGGAGAAAGTACCAGAAAAGAAAGTTGGAAGGGCTAGCTGAGGCCAGATTGTGGAGGCTTTCTCATGTGGCTGTGAGGATTCCCTGGCTGTACTTGTGGAATGATGTGGACAAGGTGGACTGATGGTGAGGAAGGTTAGTGGTGTCATAGCTGAGGGCAGAGGGAATGGACCGGAGACATTCCAATGGCATTGGGCCCTGGAATCTGATGAAGATTTCTTTTTCCCTTCAAAAGTCAAGGATTCTTAAAAGAAACCTGGCTGTCGCTGATGGTACAACTTGGAATGAAGCCCCTTTGGTACTTCTTTATTTCTGTTGGAATCTCTTATGAAAATACTATACAGAGAAAAATGGGGTTTTGTTGCTTTACCTAATCTATAACCACCCAAATATACTTTGTAAAAGGTTTTTTTTCCCCCCAAAAATGTCTCATTTCTGTGAAAATGAGGCATGGGGAGTACTCATGTAGCCCATGTCCTCCAGTCATATGTCTATGCCACCTGGAGAGCGTTTAAATCCTAGCCAGCCAATATGCTTCTTTTAGAGCCAGTCCACTTATTAAAAGGACCTTCTGGTCTGACCACTTAAAGTAAAAACCAAATGCTTCCTTTTAAGGCAATTCCATTTAGCTTTTACCATGATTCCCTAATAAACTCCTGTCAGAAAAAGAGGTATGGTTTTGAAAAATAATATTGGCAACATTGTGTTATGTCAGACTTAATGTCTGTTTTTGACATGAACATCAGGATCAGTATCTTGAGTTTAAGAATTTTTTTAATATTTCACACAAAAGTAAAAATAAGTACGATTACTAGACTAGACCTACTAGGAAAATGATAAGGAAAAAGTCCCATTAACAAGTATCCAAACTCCCTTCCTGAAGTTTTCCACTATCCAACATAGGGTAGTACCATGACTCAGGCCCAAGGTAGGTTCTCCGGATTTATAGGATGTTATTCATGAACAAAATATGACTGTTTATGTTACAGTTCTTGTATTTTAGCAAATATGGGGTTTGTTCATAGTCAAAGTCAGTTAAATGTTCTTACAGGAAAGCTTTGCTTTTTGTAGTAACATTTATATAGCCTGTGTGAGTTCTTTTATTACGTAATGATTTGAAAACAGCATTTTCACACAGTTAAGACTATTGTCCATGTATCCATTTATTGTTTCTTTTGATTCTGTGCATTTAAAATATCCAAATGCAGACTTCTGTGGCTTTCTGTGGAGGGTTTGGCAGCACAGCTTGCTGACTGTGACTCACTACCTGTGTTGTGCTAGCAGATTCCTGCCTGTGAAATTCTGAGTCAGTCACTGTGGTGTTTTCCTCTCTTGTGCTCGCGGGTGGAGGATTGTATTATGAAAACTAACTATAAAGCTATCTTAGCAGAAAAAGAGTATGTTTATGTGAACCTGTACAGTAAATAAAGTGGCAATTATAAGTAACATTTGGACAGGTCTTTCCTATCTAAATACACAGATCATGAGTAGCTTCCTTTTCTTGAAGTTATTCCTATTAAATGTAAGGCAATAAGCATTAATATTCTCTCGGCTCTTAGAATATATTTTGTAACATGAGTTTGACTATGCCAAAATCTCTTACTTGTTGGAAATGCTGGCGCTGTAATGGTTTTGTAAGCTGAGGGTTTATGAAAGAAGCCCTGGTTATAATCTGCTCATAGTCTGCTAAGTTTGCAAATGATTGTAAGCCTCACATTCTCATCCCTTTCTGTTGCCCCAATAGGGAATGTTGCTTGCATCATTCGGGCTTACAAAATTGAAGGTGGATTGGCTCATAGAAAACTACTAGGTGGGGGAGTGAGGGGATGGGAACCTGAAGCCCCTGAACTTTGTTGGCAGTGTGGGCATTTATTGAACTTGGGGGTGTCTGTATAGGGTCAGCATGTACTCCTTGGGAAGTACACTGGCTACTTGGGCTACAAGTTCCATAGAGGGAAAGGGTGCCGTGTTGGGTGGTAGTGTGAGTCAGCTCATCCTAGGTCATTGAATTCAAAACAAATCTTGAAAAAAGAATGGTAGAATAGGCATCCCAACCTAGGAATTTTGAGTTGTTTATCATTCAAGGCTTAGTTTATCTCAGAATCATTATTTCCTAATAGAAAAAAGCCACCATAGTGGTTTGAACACCTTGTTTTGCCAGCCTTGGTAAGAGACCTGTATCAATTGGCAAAGGTAAGGGTGTGGTTTCTGGGGCTGGGCTGGGTGACCTGCTATGTGGCCTCCTGACCTACTTGTAGCTTGCTGTCATAGTGCCCCCATTTGTGTAAACAAATGGTCCTTCACTCAAGTGCCCTACCCCACTGAAATAATATTGTTACTTCAAGTTTCACACTATTCAGTTAAAGAGGTAATCACTCATTTGGTCTCAAAAAATGTTCCTGTGTGACAAGGTATATTTAACAAGTTAGGATTAAATTATAACTCATAGTCAAATTTGTTGGATTATCTGCATTTCTGTTAAAATTACCTTTAATAAAGTTGTTCTGCCCTGGCTGTGGCTCAGTGGATTGGCACCGGCCTATGAACCGCAAGGTTGCTGGTTGGATTCTCTAGCCACGGCACATAATCAGGTTGCAAGCCAGGTCTCCAGCCAGGTCCTTAGCTGGAGGCAGGTGAAAGGCAACCATGTGTTGATGCTTCTCTCCCCTTCTTCCTCCCTCCTTGCCCTCCTCTAAGAATAATGAATAAAATATACATATTTTAAAGTGCTTTTAAATAAATAAATAAAATAAAGTTCTTCTCCCACCACATGATCCATTTTCTCCCAAATTGTAAAACAAAAGTTTGGTAAAACCAACGGCAACAAGAGATCTTTGGAGTTCAGGCTGAGACTATTCCTCTTATTATGGTTGAAAGGCACTAAATCACTCCCATAATTGCCTGTCCTGAGGCTCTAGGAGAAGCACTGCCAGTACCAATGGCACTTTCCCAATTATGGATTTAGGACTGACATAGTGATACAATAGCTTGCTTTCACTCAGGGAGACTGTACTTGGATTAAGAAAAATAGGGGGAGATGCCCCACAAATCCCTTAGTGATGTGTCTTCCATAGGGTTTCCAGATTTCTATTCTTAGTCAGCTTTATTACCCTCCCAGGAAGCATTGAAAGAAATACATATACTGGAGAAGTCTCTGTGATGCAAACTTAAACATAACATTGAAGAACCAGTCAACTTACACACTCCACAGCACCAGCTATACAGATTACTTCTACATAAGCAGAGGTTAGTGTTAACTTATCCCAGGCCTTTTACTTCTAAACAATAAATGTACTGTCCACATAGTTGTAACTAAAGAGATTACTCCTAGGACTATAATGATTTTAAACCTCATTATCCATGAAATTAAGGAAATTAATACCTGTTCCAATCTATAGAGCCCAAATTTTAATAATGGAAAAAAAGTACAACTTGCACAACTACTGTACAAAGCAAATGTTTATTAACACATTAAACGATTTTTTGGTAGACTTTCTAAAGAAACAAATTCAAGACAAAAATTCTAGTAAGTAACAAAATAATTATTTAAATTCCTTCTAACTAAGATGACTTTATTCCATGAAACAGTACATTGGTTGGGCAGGTTCATTCTCTTACCAAGAATAAAATGGCTGTGTGACGGTCACTATTTGTTGTTGTTCTGTAAACACAACTAGGATGTGTTGTCACTGAATCTGAAGTAGTTCAATACTGCTGTTCTTTAAGAGCAGGTATGAAACATGTTACTGGCACCTAAAACACACCTAATAGTGGCTTTAAGATGTAACATGTTACAAACTAAAACAAAATAAATACAAAGGAAGAAAGTTTCCCTCATTAGTTTCTGGCATGGTGTAGCTATGTCTTCATCCTGGAATTTAAGGATAAGTTCTTTCCCTTAGAAATGAACGTGTTTTCACAGTAAGTTAATAAATTAAAATGTAGTAAAACTGGTAAACAAAAGAATTCTCCTTTAAGGCTGTCTGTAAGTTAGTATGTTAAGGGCTACATCTAAGTCACAACTACATACAAAAACCATTGAAACCAAAAATCAAGCTCAGTAAATACAGCAGAATTATCTTTTCATTGCAAATTCATTAACTCCACCATAAGACAGCCAAGGGTGCATTTAAGACAAGAAAAGTAGAGAATCTACTTTTAAGGCATAATCAATAATGCATGCCAAGGCTTTTGGTTCCTTTGCTATATTCTCAAATGCTCCTAAGGAAACAAATGTGTGGCATTTACTTGCCTGCTTCTAGTTCTTGATTTGGCAATGAGAAAGTTTGGGTTTCTGAAAGTTACAGAAATTAAGTTAGAAAAAACAGGCAGAAATACTAATACTCTGCTTTGAGATTTGCCATAAACACCTCATAACTACTGGTCAGTTAAATAACAAGCAACAACATAATGTTTCAAGTGTTGTAAAGCCTTTTGCTTAATTTTTCACAACTGTTTGCAAAAAAAAAAAGAAAAAAAAATACTATACTGTTTACTACTAAAGTCTTTGGTAGAACAGCTTTTACCTTATCAGATTTTTAGGAATGAAACTGAACAGCCACATTTCATTTCAAAAGCTATTTTATGACAAATTTCCTAGCTACATATGTGCTATAAGTAGAGGTTATACTAAGCTGTTGCAAGTGTCATTCCTTTTTTAGTTTGGGGGTGAGGGAATGGAAGGAAATGAATTCAGTAATTCATTTCTTCAGTCCCATTTGAGGGTCCCTAGAAAAATCTGATTTGCTTCAATTTGATAGGAAAGAAACAATACATGGCCCCAGTTTTATTTCAGCTTGTTAGAAAAATATCTTTAAAATATCAGAGAAATAAACCCACAAGGGAATATAAGGCAGGCTGAGAAACCAGGGAGACCATTAAAAGCAAATTCATGAGCTGGATCAATGCTGTGTACTCTATTATTAAGGTAAACAGTTGTCTAAATTTCATAAACATCAAGATAGTCAAGCATTAGAATGATTAATGCATACAGCAGCCTACACCAGAATTGAGGTTATATTAATTGCCTTATATGTTGATAAAGTGTAGCCGAAATCATGCAGATCAGGATTTTTAAGGGAGAGCTTTAAAAATCCTTTGATAAAAACGTGCAAGTTATCAAAATTTAGAAAAATCAGAAGACATTCTTGCCCACTTCTTTGCCTACACATAATACTATTTCTTATCTCCTGACATCATCTTTCATACACTATCACACAAGACACAGGACGGGACCTGCTTGGCAAGTAATTTCCAGCTCTTATTCCATACTGGTCAAAGAGTGAAGTTGTGTGGGCATCAGGTCTGTCTGTGGAGTCAGCTCACTAAGCTCACTGATGGCAGTGGCCAGCAGAGCATCCTGGGACACCACAGAATTGTCCGACTTGCAGGCTGTGTCTGCAGAATTGTTCTCATGCACAGTAGATATGCTGCCTTGGACTGTGGTCAGGTTGTGAAAATGGTTATTTTCTGCAAAAGATAGCAATTTTTCTGAAAGTTTGGATGATGCATATTCTTCATCAGGCTGTTCAGTTTTATGCCCTTCATCATTCTTGGGTGAGCCATCTACAATAACAAGGAAAGACTTCCACGGTGTATTCTTATCATGTACCTATGAATCAAACACAAAAGTCATTGAATATGTCTTTGAACAAATATCTATAAATCTTCCAATTCATAGCTACTTTTTCTTCTTTTTTCTAAATCCTCATCCAAAGCTATTTCAAAAATTGATTTTAGAGAGGGAGGGGGAGAGAGTGAGGGAGAAACATCAATGTGAGCCAGTATGTGCCCCAAGTGGGGAATGAACCTGCAACTTAGGCAGATGCCTTGACCAGGAACTGAACCTTACCTTTTGGTGCACAGGACAATACTTCAATGAACTGAGCCACCTGCCTAGGGCCACAACTATACTAAATAGTCTGTTTAACCTAAGTTTCTACTGTAGCAAATGCCTTTTACTAATTGCCAAGTGACTTTCTACCACTACTGTCACTGTGAGAAACTGTCTATCATGGATTGTGCCTTCTTAGACCTCAAGACTTGGCTCTTCTTTCACACTGTAAATGTGCTCACTGCAGAGAAAACCTGAGGAAGAAAATACCTGTTGTCTTCTATAATCACCTCATGGAATAACAGGCATTTCAGACTGTCTAGAGTTAGCATACCTAGGAACCAGCAATTTGTTATTATTAAGCCATACTGTTGCTTACTGAGGTGTGCCTCCGGAGAGTGGACTTGTCAGTAAAGGTCCGCCCACATGCATTACACATGAATGGCTTTTCTCCTGTGTGGATCCGATGATGGCGCTGTAGAGCATTAAGTTGGGTGAACTGCTTACCACACTGGTCGCAACAATAGGGCCGTTCCCCTGAGGGAGGAAGAGAAGAAAACTGGTTGATCTCTTTAGCCTGGTGTATTTAATTTTGAATACAAAAATGGATTAAGGCTGTTTCTAAACCACTGGGAAGTGTCAGCATTCCACCATCAGACAGCAGAGGGTCAATTGACAGGTACAAATTAGTCCTCTATATGTGTTTCCCTGATCCAAAAGCATTGTTCCCACGGAACCTTTCATAAACCAAAATGGCCTAAAGTGAAGAGCATACCCCACTTTCTGAAAGTTCATGTTACACTTTTTTCAGTTAGTAAAAACAGGTACTAATTTAGGTCTTTCATAAAAGCAAAGTGGCCTAACACAGACTTGGAAAGCAGGAAATCTATACCAAGACTTTATACCCTATACCAAAAAACTGGCCAAAAACATACTTGAAGCTCATAGTATAGCTATAGAAATTTTACCTCTTTCCATTTTACAAGGAAATGTAAAATTCCTATGTCCCACAATTGAATTTGCATGCATGTGCATATACACTAAATATGTATGTATAAATTATCCCTAATTCTAATCTGAAAATGTTAAAATGTTCACAAATCCATACTTTTTCAGTTTCTCAAAGTCAAAAACTAGAAATTCAAAAATTTGAAAAATAGTATTATGACATGCAAAGTTTGCTGAAAGTTTTTTCATAACACTAAATTCTAATTTTTCTTGGTACAATGAAGTCCCCTTCTGGGTGACATTACAGCCATACCTGTGTGAACTTTAATATGCTGGTAAAGTGAATTCCGCTGGGCAAAAGTCCTGAAACAAACTTCACATTTAAAGGGTTTTGATCCAGTATGTATTCTATTGTGATGTTTTAAATACTCCTTAGAAGCAAAACTCTTGCCACATGTTTCACACATAAATGGTCTTTCACCTACATGAAACAAATGTTAGAAATTATATACACAGTAGATGACACAGGAAGAATGGGTCCAAACTCTAAAATCCATATGAACTCCAAAAGCACAGAAAGCCTGTTACCTGTTACATTTTCTAGTTAAAACTGTCTTGACATATCTATTAATGTAGGATGCTTGTTACTTGCTGAAAATTAGTGTGAAATGTCCTTGGAAATCCCAAGAAAGATTCCATTAGATTAGAAATAAAGAGATCATTTCAGCCAACTCACATTTTGGAAATTTAGTCATTTCAAACAAATAATTGTACACTTAGGAGAAATTGTTAATTTTTTTTTCAAAGAAGCACTAATGGAGATCTTTTTTAGAATAAAAAACCGTTCTTGAAAGGGAGAGGAAATTTATATTAGCTATATATGCATAATTATTCTAGAGTAGCAACTCCCAAGCAATCTGGATTGGATTACAAAATAAGGAAAAAAATGCTTGAATACCACTTCACATTGCGTAGTAGTTTGAATTCTATAATTCTACAAATCAGACTCATCTGATTAATGGGTATACTCCTGATTTCACAAACATCAAAATTAAAATACTGGGTTTAATAAAATCTGAATATATTAATATTTTCATCAAACGATTGATTCTACCTTAATCCTTCGGTGTGACCTGACTTCACCAAGCATCCATTGCACACCAGTTATGCTCATTTTACAGTCTAGTAATTCTGTCCCACCTGCATTTGAACTTGAGGATCATCACATGACAGTGTTTTAAGTTAAAAGTTTTTAATGCAAGCAATTAAGAAACTGGATTAGCATGATAACTACAGTATACAACACAGTGTGTGTACTTCTGTGCCAAACAGTGTGTTTTCTGAACCTCAGGGTTACTGTGCTGAATCAGAATAAAGCCAACTTAATTTTTGTCCTTCAAACATATCATAAAATCTTTGGAAAATGGAAGTAAGGCAATTCCCACCTTAATACCTCATATAACTTCTAGTCTTCTGTGCAGTGTTCAATATAGTTGGAACTAGTTGTATGCTTCACTGAGCACTTTTTAAGTCAATATTCAAGTACAGGTGTTTTTCATAATGTTCAGAGCCCTCACCCTGAATGGCCATGGCATGAGCCAGGAAAGGGTAGATTTTCCAGTTTACTGAACCACTGGTTGAATAATCATGTTGTAGGAAGAAGAAGGAAAATAAGCTTTTCTCATATTCTGAATAATTTCTTTAGGACAGAATCCTGAAAATGGAATTTGGGGCTAATGTAGTAGGAACTTTTTTCTACCTTTTTGATACATAAGACTCACATGCCAGTTCCTATTGTCTAATTGTCTACTGTACAAAAGACCATCATCACAAGCATATTTTATTTATTCATTTTTACTCACTTTCTAAGTGGGAAAGATAGATCATGGCTTTAACCTACACCATTTTGTAGATGCCAACTCCTAAATTAATAAATCGCAGTTTCCTTCTACCACTAAGACATTCAATCACAACAGCAGGAGTATTTACCTGTGTGACACCTTTTATGATAAATCAGCATGTGGTTCTGAGTGAATCTTGCACCACATTCATCACAGACAAAAGGTTTTTCCCCTGTATGAATTCTGAAAGTACAACATTCAGATGATAACTTAGGATGTATTTCAAAACCTCACTTTTCAATACAATTTCCAGTCCAGCCTGCAAAGATAGTTTGTTCTGTGAGACCCAATGAGAATGAATGAAGTGAAGCCCACAATCTTCATCCCCAAATCCATGTCTGCACAAGGATAAAAAGCTGATGTTTTTTTCCTGTAAAACACTGAATGTCCACCCACACCTGCCTTAGGGTTTATTGTGTACAGCCCACTCAGCCAGAGACCATCCATGCCTTTGCATCATGTAATATTTGTAGTTTCCTTATTCAGACTAATCAACCGCAAACACACTAGAACTATTGCTATGAAGAACCACATGACAGAAACATTAACTATCATTTCCTAGTATGTATAACATAATCAAGTCTAGAAAGAACTCAAAATGCTGAACAAAACTGGTTTCTGAAAATGCATAAAAAGCATTTTAATTTTACAACTAGTATGAACTAGATATCAACCATGAGCACTTCGTAATAAGCAAAGTTTTTAAACATTTTGTATATAGTAAAAAAATGAATACCATGCTACCCCAAAGACTAGCTAAAGCTTGAGGGCAGATCTAGAACAGGGTACAAAACTGTCTGGATTTGAAGCACAGATACTGAACACCATTAAAGAAACTTTTAAAAACTGTATCACTCACCTACAGTGCCAAAGTTAGACAGAAACACTATCCTAATTCTGGAGTTTAGACTAACCAATAGCATAGTTTCCAAGCCTGGAGAATGAACATGACCAGAGAAATATCTTGAAGCCCTTAAGGGAACTGTGGGAACTGTATGATCATAATGCCCATGTTATAAATCAAGTCAGGAAAAGAAAAATAAAGGTTATTAGCCTCTGGTGTAGTGGGAAGAATACACGCCAGAGGCTCCTCTGGGAATGGGAGAGCCCTGATCTAGTTACGTGCCAAACAAGACCTCCTGGGCCTCGCATATTCAGCAGCTATCTGTTGCCCTGGTCCTGTGTCCAGGTTTCCATGCTGTGACCACAGACAGAGGAGCTGGGAAGTCCTCATCAGCCTGTGGCCTACAGGAACACTATGGAATTTCTGTAGTGAAGAACAAGACCATTTTATGGCATTTCTACCTAGGAAGAACTTCCAGTTTTTAGAGGGAACAATTTATGAAGTGAAATGTAACCACATTGGTCTGAATCCTAGAGCTACCTCAATTTCTGACACACATTTCAACAAAATTAAGTATACAAGCCAAATTCTGGAAAATATTTTGAAAGGATCTCTGCTATTTCCCACAGCAATCAGTCAGAGCTAAGTGCACACACCTCATGTGGGTCTTCAGTGCTGAGGGCTGTGAGAACTTGGCCTCACACTCAGTGCAGCCATAGGGCTTGTGGCCCGTGTGTGTCCGCTCATGGAGCCGCAGGGCTGTCTTGGAGCTCAGGCCCTTGCCACACTGTTGGCACTGGTGCCTCTCACCACCCCCCTCATGGACCTGAACCACATGCCGCTTGACATCCTTCTTCCTCTTGAATTTCTTCCCACAGAGCTCACATGGGAAGTGGCGTTCACTGCTATGCACATGACGCTGGTGGCTCTTTAGGTTGCAGCGGTTGGCAAAGGTCTGGCCGCAGGTGTCACAGCGGTGAACCACCTCAGTGGCCATTCCGTGGTGGTGCCTGATGTGCTTCAGGAAGCTTTTCTCATACAAAAAGGCCTTTTCACAGATAGTGCACTTAAAGTTGCTCTTCTTTTTCTCCTCCTCACCTTCCTCACCCTCCTCCTCCTGCCCTGCCTTCTGTAGCACCTCCCCCACCTCCACTTCAGCACTGAAATTCTCATTTTTTGTTACTGGCTCCATCTCTGTACCCACAGTGTCTAGGCTGGGTTCTTGGGGATACCTGTGATCCCCTGCATCCTCCTCAGCACTTTTCTGCTGTTCTCGGAGTCTTCTTGTGTATTTCTTTTTAGGAATTTCCACAAATACCTTTCTACCAGCCAGCCTTCCACTAGCTCTTCTGATTTTAGGGTAGGAAGGCTTAACTACATCTTTCTTCTTGTCTGGTTTCTCCTTAGACTTCCTTGGGGGCATATCTGGCAACATGCCATTGCTGATTCTTTGCACTGAGGGTTCTGAGGAGCCTACAAGGCCATTGACAAGAGGACTGTCCATAGCCACACTTGCCCCAGTATCAGGAGTAGTAACACTGCTTTGAAAACCACTACTCCCTTCTGCCTCCTGAGACTCAGAGAAATTCTGCAACTCCAAAAGTACTGACTCTAACATCTGTTTCTTTAACTGAAAACAAGTTTCTGATAAGTCCAAACATTTTAACTTTTCAGCCATTTCCAGCATTCGCTGCACCCGATCTTCTTCCACCTGTACTTTTGCAGTGTAGACAAACTCAAGAAATGAAGCAAAGTCAACAACTTGTACTTCATTTAAGTAGACATTAGTCCTAGTTCCGTCCACAGTCTTCTCATTAAGGAACATTTCCTTAAAAAATTTGCTGGTGGCTGCAAGCACTGCCTTATGGGCCATGAATTCTTTGCGGACACCCTGGTACTCTACATTGACAGTCACGTCACACAGGTGACCCAGAAGGCGTAGTTGATGCATTTCATGTAGAAGATTAGCTGGTGAGGATTTGGATTCCAGCAGAACCGCACCACTTTCCATGTTTTTTCTTTCTAAAAACAGCTTTGAAAACAAAAACAAGAATTATTTCATGCACAAGCAATGACTGAAGAAAAAGGATTATTTCCATTTTTTAGAGGATATAAACAAGTTACACCTAATTTTTCTCATGTAAAGACTGAAATCACACCAGTTATTAGCAGTTTTCTGAAGTGAAGTCCTAATACACCTTCATAAGATAATATTTGCGTAAAAAATATATTACAAAGATTTCACCCAAGGATAAACATAAATGATTAAAACTATGACTAATGAAGACCCTGGCTGGTGGCACAGTGAATAAGGTGCTGGGCTGTGAACCCAAAGGTTGCTGGTTCAATTCCCAGCCAGGGTGCATAACGAGATTGCAAGCCAGGTCTCCAGCTAGGTCTGTCGTAGCTGGCAGCAGGTGAAGAGCAACCATACGTTGAAGTCTCTCTCCCTCTCTCCCCTCCCCCATCTCTAAAAATAATAAATAAAATCTTTTAAAAAAACCCAAGTGTATATTAAAAAGAAAAAGAAAAAAATGTGACTAATGAAATATATTAAAGCACTAACTTTGCTAGGTCATTTTCAAATTTGCTTAGAGACAGACCCAAAACTATAAAAGAATTTATGGCAATAACATCTAGTTCTTTGATCAGGAAACAAAACAAACCTTGGGAGCAAACCTTAAGAGAATCATGTCTGCCTTTGAAAGCAACTAACTTATATTTAAAAAGTAACTACTTTCATGGGGAAAACCTCATGGAAATGTAGTCCACAATCCATGGCCATTTCCAACAACCCAAAACACCTCATAATTTGAATTACCGTTACTCTACTTAAGTAATGCAAATTCCACACAGGTTTTACAAGCCGTGTTACCTTGAGCACGTAACTTCTCTGAACCTTAGTTTGCTGCTTTGTAGGAGGCTGCCAGGCTGTTGTGAGGCTTCAGAGAGTACAAACATGTCAAATACAGCCACACCTGAAACTTGTTAGTGATTTGGTAAGGGCTTCCCATATGCCAGGCCTAGGTGCTGTTATTCCTATTTCACAGATGAGAAGGGAACCATCAAGGTGACAGGAAGTAGTTGGGTCAGGATTTGAGCCTGGGCCTGATGGGACTCTCTACTCACGCTGAAACTGCTCAGTACACTCCTCACCTCAACCTTGCCAAATGCAAAGAGCTGCTTTTACTCCCGCAGTGGGCACTGTAGATTTCATATCCACCCCAACCTGAGATCTCCTCTCCTTGCTTTCCTTGGTACACCACACCATCTTGGGTCATTTCTTCAGCTTTGCTTGTTCTTCTATCACCTCAAACTCCCTGGTATGTACTTTCTCCTGAAGGTTCACCCCAAACATTCTAATCTTCAATCTTCCTCTTCCAAGTTTGCTTTAGTTTAAATCTCTACCCACCCATCCAAAGTGCCCACCGTCCTCCTAACCTCCTTCAGTCAGATCTTTAATTCATCATCTCACACTCCATATGTCCAGAGCAGAACTTTCTTCACCTTCCCAGAAAATCAGTCTCATTTCTCCCCACTTCTCCAGCTCCATCAATGATACCTGAGGCTAGAACTGGATCCCTTCAACCACCAGCACCATCCCACCAACATGAAAAACGACTGCACTGACTTAACTGTGAAAATGGCATCTACAGGACTTAAGCAGTATCGCCCGAAGCAGATTCCACAGTAAACTGAAAATACTGACCAAAGCCAAGTTGAGGCTGTATCAGAGGTATGTGGACGGCGGAATGCGAACACATGGACTGCCATTGATTCCAACCCTGTTGGAAGAATTAGCAGGACAAGGGAGACAACAGCATCTCCCATTGTAAGAAGCTGGCACCCTGGTAGCCCCTCTGTCCCAGGGCATCGCCCTACCGTCAGCTGCTCTCCAGGGTCCTCCCATCCATACTAGAAGGCTGCGGCTTCTCAGCCTGGCCTGAGCCTAAGTGGCCCTGGTCCCCCACAGGGAACTCGCTGTCCCCACACAACAGCCCCTCGTACCCTCTGACCCGCACACTTCCCAAGGACAGGTTCCCATCTTCTGGTGGACCGGGTGCCTGCTACGCCAGACATCCACAGCGCCCGCGCGATCAGGCCTGTTCCCTCTCGGCCACGCCCCGGTCCCCCACTCTCCCCAGTTCCTGCACCCCTAAGTCCACCGCTCCTCCAGAACTGGCAATAACTGGGCGGGCCCTAGGGAGCACACTCACCTCCCAACAACCGCCGCTGCCACCTCGGGTCCCGGGACTAGGCCTGCAGGGTTGGCTGGCCTGCCAGGCGGGGCGCGGCACCGGCGCAGGCGCCACCGATTGGCCGCCGCCGACCCCCGCCAGGCCCCGCCCCCTAGTGGAGCTATTGCTGGGGTTCCGAGCGCCAAAGTCTGACTGCAGAGGCCCCTGGGCTAGAGTTACGTGAGCAGACAAACACAGGGTTTCCGCATCCTGCTGGCGGTGCAAGATTGCGTCACTGGCCGCAAGGCAAGGTCTGGGCCTGCGTGGAATGCAACCACGGCCGCAATGCAGCTGAGGCCTGGCTCAGGAGGGGTGGGGAGCCCCAGAGGATCACGTGAGTGGTGCGGCATGTGATCATGTTTGGGTTTCTCCCAATGGCTTGCCTGGTGGCCTGAGTACGGTGTGTGGGCCAGGCTTGAGTTCTCCGTCAGAGGTGAATCAAGGACGAGGGCCATAGTTCCCGGGTCCACCTGGTACAGTATAGGGACGGGCGCCCCGCCGGCGTCCTAGGGCTGGCAGGCAGCAAACAAAGCATCTCTACGCTTGGGAAGGCCTGGCAGTGGGCATCCACTTACTCAGGATTGTATGATGATTGTTCTGGGAGTGTCCAGCCGTGCATATGGCTTTATTGGTCATTACGGAACTTCCCCCAAAGACCGAGCATCTCCTCAGTAGAAAAGTTTATCCTCCTTGAATCCTTCAGCTCAAAACCTTCCTTCTTCCACCCAATTTTACACCATTCTAATCAAAACCTTGTTTTGTAAGACTCGACAGGAATCAATCTTCCAGTTTTGTTCCTTCTGACCTTGGCATGCTGAATCCAGTCGCTGCTAAATTAAGCTTTAAGAGGCCAATGTTTTCTCCTTTACTGCAGCCAGTAATACACTCAGCTTTGTCTTACTTGCATGTGGTGTCTGTAATGTTTGCGAGTGTAAGACAGACATTAAGAGGCTTAATACTCATGATGAAAATAAGGGAAGTCACTTTTCCTCTCCTTTAAGCATATGCTTTAGAAAAGTCATTGTAAATGCAGTCATTCACCAAATAACAATGGTTCAGTCAACAACTGACATATACAAAGTGGTATACCATTCAGCCGAGGTGTACAGCAGGCTCACCTATCTAGGTTTGTGTAAGTTCATTCTATGATGTTTGAAAAACTACACACAAAAAAAGAAAATGACAAAAGTTGCCTAACTGGCATTTCTCAGACTGTATCCTGGTCTAGTTGATAACTGGCACAGGACTGGAGTTATTCTCTCTTTAAAATGTATGTACCTAAATCCTTTTAAAGATTAGGCCTTGCCTCAGCTTTATGCCTGGGAGCCATCTCTTTGAAATATAAACATACAGGGAGACAGCGCCCCATTTCCCAATTTCCTTGAGAGGGTAGGAGCCTAACTTCAGTGGGTGCCTTGCTCCAAATTACAAAACTGACTTGTCATTAAGATATGAGAAGTTTGCTTTTCCTCTGGATAAAGGCAAACAGCTAACCTAGCGGTTATCCCAATTACACATCTCCCTGCAGTTTCTCCCACATTGGTCCTGAGTCTTGATCAAATTATAATGAAAGTAAAACCAAGTCTTGTTTAGTGCTAATAAAGGGTGAGCCACCATGTTAAGTGTGTTATTGGTATTAGTTATTTATCACAAAATTCTCTGAAGGTGTAGTATTAACCCCATTATACAGATAAAGAAATTTAGGCACAGGAATTAATCATAGATTACAGAGAGTAAACACAGAGCCAGGATTTGAACCTTCATACCATGAGCTCTGGCCAGACCACACCAGTTCCCTAGCTACAGCAAAACAAAGATGTCTTTTGTCAGACCAGGTAGAAAATCAAAAGGGAACTAGAGAGGGTATGATTAAGTAACATCAGAATTGTTCCATGTCCTTGGTTTGTATGAATCCAAAGATGAACACAGAATTGTTTTTCATAAGATACTGGTGGGAGAGGGGAAAGGAGGGGACAATGGCAGCTTCTTGCAGAAGACTAAGGCTCTGGACCTGCTTAATTGCATCACCACCATCTCTCACCTCTACACCCTCCTGCCCACACAGGCCTGGGTGCAAGTTTAGCAATGATCACAAGCCCCTCAGTACATGCTATTTGCACGTCTTATTTTTTATCTTCCCTCTTCAAACGTATCGCCTGAGTCACCATTCAAATTTCCAGTTTTGCCCTCAATAGCTGCATTATAAGTGAGGTATTTAAGAAATTGGTGATAGGAGCTCTAAGCACTAGAAGGAGTTGGGCAAAGGTCATTTGCCTTTCATAAAAAATACTTTATTTATTTTGATAGGGGAAGGGAGAGAGAAATGGGAAACATGGATGTAGGAAACATTTATTAGTTGCCTCCCCAACACCACCAACAGGAGAGACCTGGCCTGCAACCCAAGCAAGTGCCCTGATGGAAATCAACCAGCAACCTTTTGCTTTGTGGAGTGACATCCAATCCACTGAGCCATACTAGTCAGGGTGGTTATTTGCCTTTTAAAAAGTGTTTAGAGCCATGGCTGGTGGCATGTTGGATAAGGTGCTGGTCTGCCAACCCAAAAGTTGCTGGTTCAATTCCCCAGCCAGGGCACATAACTAGGTTGCAAGCCAGGTCTCCAGCCAGGTTTGTAGCTGGAGGCAGGTGAAAGGCAACCATACATTGATGTCTCTCTCCCTTTCCCTCTCTCTAAAAATAATAAATAAAATCTTTTTTAAAAAGTGTTTTAAAACTGCAGACACTACTCTTTAAAGATTTTCCTAAGTTATCTTATAATAGCTCTGAATGGAATCTCCAAATTATGTTAAATAAACATTTCAAAATTAACTAATTTAACCATTTTTAAGTGTATAATTCAGTGACATTAAGTACACTCACAATGTTCAACCTTCACCACTGTCTATCTCCATAATTTTTCATTATCCCAGATAGATATTGTGCCCAATGAACAATAACTTCACATTCCCTCTTCCCCTAAGCTCCTGGCAACCTTTATTATACTTTCTGTCTCTATGAATGTGACTACTCTTAGTACATCACATAAGTGGATTTACAGAAACTGTAGCCTTTTTTAACTTATTTCACTTAGCTTGATGTTCTCAAGATCCATCCATGTTGTAGCAAGTACCAGAATTTCATTCTCTTTTAAGTTTGACTAAAAGCCCACTATATGGATATACCACATCTTGTTTATTCATTTACTTGTTGATGGGTCATGCTATCTTTTTGCTCTTAATAATGCTGCTATGAACATAGTGTGCAAGTATTGGAGTCCCTGCTTTCACTCCTATTGGCTCTATATTAGGGCATTGCAGTTTGATAAAATTAATCTCGCCACAAATACTTTTAAATCAACTTTGCTCCCAACACAGAATATCAAAATAGCTGCTGCACCAGTTTTTATAGAACAATTTTTAATAAAACCTTGTTGCAACACTGCTGCCATCTTTGTCAGTATCAAAGATCCTGTCTAAGTGTTTAAAAGAGCAAATAAAGTACTTAGAAAGTATAGAACACTAAGTAGACATAAAAGCAAGATACATGGAAAAGAGAATGTAGAATTCTCTGTCCTAAGTTAGTTAGTATTCAGGGCTGAAAGGACTTTTTTTAGTTGAGTGTTATAATACCTTTAGCACCTCACCTAGTGAAGAAACTAGACATGATTATTACGTTATATTCAGTTCCCTTTAGGGATAATAAATTATCAGGTTCCAAAGTGGAAATTACATTAAGCCTATTCAAAGAAACTTTGGAAATCAACAAGAAAAATAAAAACACCCAAAGCCCAATACAAAAACTAGCAAAGAACACAGACAATCCTAGAAGAGTACACATAGCAGAGACATTAGAATTACAGCTATTGAAGGTTTCAATTCCAGATCACCAAAATAAAGCAAGTACTGCAATAAAGCAGGTTGTAATGTTTTTGCTGGTGGAGGATTTTGTTGTCAATTAAAATATATATATACATTTGTGAAGCATAATAAAACAACAACGTACCTGCACTACAAAAACATTGACTAACCAATGAACATGACAAATGGACCCTAAGTGAAAGATATTTGATGAAGCAGTTTGCATAAGAAATTCAAACTCAGGGGAAGTTGGGGCAAAGAATTGAATAAAGGGTGTTAGAAGCCGAGAGAGACATGTCTCATCCATTAACTCAGCAGTCCTGAGCCTGGACTAATAATATTACCAGGTGTTCCAAGATCACAAGAAACACCATGCTAACATAAGAGGAGGGCAGTCCCTGAATTTCTATGTACCCTTTCCATTATTTGGAATAAAAGGTCTTTGAGACTGTGCTTTCATCCCAAGGCCAGGAAGGCAGGTGAGGGTCTACAATGCCCAAAGGAAAAGCCCATAAAACAACTTTAACTGCCTGCCTCCCATCATGCATGCACAATGAATAAATAGAATCTGAAGCAAGATAAGGATTCCCTCACAGGTGCTTAAATTTAGGTAGTCATGACCCACCCCCACGCCCCCCAAAAAGCTGGCGCCACCTTCATCCACCAAATTGTAACCAACTACATATGTCCTCAGAGCAAAGTACCCACTCTCTTGGCTCTCTTGGCCTTTTTGCCACTTGGGGAGAGGGAAGAGGGGTGGACCTTCTCCCTGGCCTCTAGCCTTGGTGCCTTTGGCCACACCCTAGGCACTCTTGAGCCTCTGGCCACCCTAGGCTGAGCTTGGCATCCTGGCCTTTCGGTAAGCTATCCGCACTCTTAAAAGGCTCACTGATCTCATTCTTTACAGCATCAGTGAGAAGAACCAGGGTTTCTCTGTTAACAGATAATTATGCAGCCACTAAAATAATGTTTTAAAATGTCCAATGGAACTTGTAATTATTTCACAATGTGCACGTATATCAAATATCATGTTGTACACTTTAAAGATATACCATTTTGTCAAGTATACATCAATAAATCTGAAAAATTGTTTAATGGCTTGGGGCTATGCTCATTATGAGTAAAGAAGGCTGCTTTTTTTACATACGGAATGATCTAAGTTAAACTACACTGAAAATAATGACAGCACATTCTAAACTGCACTAAGGGTAAGGGCAGGAGACAGCGACACTGTTCCAACCTCCCTCCTACCTGCGCCTGCATGCCCAAAGCGTTCCTATCCCACCACAATTCCTGAGTCGCCATCACCTCCACCAGCGGACTAGGCCTAGCCACTCAAAGGCTAGCCCCAAGCTCTGCGTAGGAGCGGGGAAGGGCTCCAGCCCAGTCTCTGGAGGGTTGTTCCTAAAACGCCCTCCGCGAGATTCAAAGTAGGAAGCTAAGTAGCCAGCGTGCGTGGGTGGAAAATGTTTCTGCCTTTGGGCCTTGGGATGGTTCTGGTGTTTTGGTCCAGCCCTCTTGTCCTACAAAGCTGCTGATATCAGTCCCATGACGTTCCCTGTTGGCTGGGCAACCCCACCTTCTCTCAGTCCGCTAGGCAGAAGTGCTGGGAACCACAGTGCTGTGCGGCAGACTGCCGCCCTTGCGGCCCAGACACCCCGGCATGAGGGTAAGCTCCGCCCATCCTCCTGGTTGGAGGGGACGCGCTGGGGGCCTAGGAGGCAGTGACCTGGTGCCCTAGTTCAATAGAAGCAATAATGGAGCAAGGGTGTCTCCACCTAGTGGTTGATTTTCCTAATATGCGGATTCCAAGGCTCTAAAAGTCTGCAAATTAGGTTATAATTGCAGGTCAAATTAAGCATATTTAAGGAAGTTTAGGGGTTAATCAAGCCCCTGGTTGAGTTCAGGACATGTTTCCGTCTGAGTTACATTTGGACAAATTAGGAGAACTTTATTTATCACGGGGTTAGTTGGCTATTTTTTATATAGTTCGAATAGTTTTTTTTTTTTTTTCCTAGGGACGCCTGCCCCAATATATTCAGTGAAACATCTTCGAAGAGTTCATTGATCAGATTAGTCTTAGACTAGCCTGTTCTGTGAAAAGTGGGGCCACTTCTCGCTTATACCCGCAACTTGAATGCCCTTTATTCCTGGTGGTGAAACATTACTATTTCTTAAATTTAATTAGAAAGGAAGATGTGCACACTATAAAAAATAAAGTCTAAGAGTGGTTTTTAACCATTTTACTTTATGGCACACATAAACTAATTGCTAACGTTCTGGAACACACATTAAATGTACATATTTTTTATTTAGTTCCAAAAAGGTAATAGTAATTACTTACTCTTTTTACTCCAAAGTGATTTTTGTTAGTTTTTTAAAAATTCTTCCCCAAACATTTTAAAAATTAAATGTATTGGAGTGACATTGGTTAATAAAATCACATAGGTTTCAAGTGTACATTTCTATGATAGATCCATATATTGCACTGTGTGTCCACCAACTAAAGTCAAACCGTCTTCCATCACCATATACTAGACCCTCCTTCACCTTCCACCCCTCTACCTGCTCCTTATCCTCTACCTCCTACCCAATACCCCTCACCCTCTACCCCTTCCCTCTGGCAACCACCACATTGTCGTCTGTGTCCATGAGTTTCAGTTTTATATACCATATATGAATGAAATCATATGGTTCTTAGCTTTTTCTGAATAACTTATTTCACTTAATATAATATCCTCAAGGCCCATCCATGTTGTTACAATGGCAGTATTTTGTCTTTTCTTATGGCTAAGCAGTATCCCATTGCGTGTACCGCATCTTTCTCCAGTCCTCTTGGAGAAGAACACTTGGTTGTGTACATGTCTTGGCTATGATGAATAACGTTACAGTGAACTTAAGGGTGCATATATCTTTGTGAATACATGTTTTTGAGTGTTTCAGGTAGATACTAAGGAGAGGGATTGCTGGGTCATATGGTAACCATATTCTTTAACTCTCTTAGGAACCACCAGACTGTTTTCCATAGTGGCTGCACCAGTTTACATGCCCACCTGTAATAAATGAAGGTTTTCTTTTCTCCCCAACCTCTCCCTCACTTGTTATCACTTGTCTTGTTGATAATAGCCATTCTAACTGGTGTGAGGTAATATCACATGGTAATATTGATTTGCATCTCCCTAATAGCTTGTGAGGCTGAACATCTTTTCGCATATATGTTCATCATTTGTATATCTTCTGGGGAGAGGTGTCTGTTCAGGTCCCCTGCCCATTTTTCAGTTAGGTTGTTTATTTGGTTGGTGTTGAGTTCTATAAGTTCTTTATATTCAACCCTTAAGTGTCTAAGTGACCTTTGTCAAAGCTATTGTTTGCAAATATCATTGCCCATCCTGTCAGTTACCTCTTTGTTTTATTGTCAGTTTCTTTTGCTGTACAGAAGCTTTTTAGTTTAATATAGTCCCATTCATTTATTTTTGCCCTTACTTCCCTTGCTTTTAGAGTCAAATTCATAAATTATTCTCCACAGCCAAGGTCTGTAAATTTGATACCTATGTTTTCTTCTATGTAATTTATTGTTTTAGGTCTTATATTTAAGTCTTTGATTCATTTGAATTAATTTTTGTACATGGGCAAAAACTGTAATCTAGTTTCTTCCTTTTGGTTTTTTTTTTTTCCTTTTCTTTTTTAAATTTTATTGTTGTTGTATTACATCCATCCCCTTTTTGCTCCCCTGTGTCCCCCTTCCCACCCATCCATTCCCCCCAAAGTCAATCCCACCTGTTGTCCATGTCCATGGTTCCTTTATACTAGGTTCTTGTCTAAGCTGCTCCCCTTCTTTGCCTCTACCTCCCCCCTCCCCCCATCCCCGTTCCCCCTGACCACTGAAGGCCTAGTCCTTGTATTCATATACTTGGTTCTGTTTTGCTTGTTGTTAGTTTTGCTCATTATTGTCCCGTAATGGGTGAGATCATATGATATTTGTCCTTCACTGACTGGCTTATTTCACTAAGCATAATACTCTCCAGTCCCATCCATGTTGTTGCAAAGGGTACAAGTTCCTTCTTTCTTTCTGCTATATAGAATTCCATTGTG